>JAHPZR010002557.1:7500-35000 GCA_019787425.1 Platygyra sinensis
AGAATCCCTCACAATAAACCAACATTAGCTAAAACATATGTTATGATAATTATCTTGCTTACTTTTGTATTGCTATAAGTCACCATAGTCTCAAGTATCCCAGTTTCAAATCATTTTAGCTAAAAATGGTCAGAGAATTACCACAACAGTTATTGTCCAATTATATAGTCCAAGCTAGTCAATAAATACCCAGGAATCAACATGGCGACTGGTATATGCCTAAAGTAATTATATCAAAATACGAAGCAACATCTAACAATACTATAAAAAATATGTAAATAGTGACATAACTTTTAAGTTTAAGAAAATAGAGATGATTCACAGAAAACTAATAAATTTTCTACAAAATAATTAAAGTTACACAAGATTCTTTGCATGTATTAAGCTTAATTATTTCACAAAGCTTTGTTGCTTTGGGGCTCTTACTTGGTGTAGAAGATACAGTTGGCATACAACAATAGAAAACAAAAAGACAAAAGAACAGGGAAAACAATGAACAAAATAGGTTAGTGAGGCGGTGTTCTATTGTGATGTGTCCTGTGTTGTCCTGTGTCTTCTACACCAAGGAGCCTTCACAAATAATTTTACCAAGGTAACAATTTTTATAATTATTTTTATTATTATGATTATTATAAAAATTGTTACCTTGGCAAAATTGTCTCCAATATTTTTGGTACTTGTATTGTCGATTTTGGCATGGAAGTTAGGCAAATCACATGTGTTTCCAACAGCATCTATAGTTCATTGGTACTTTTCAGGGACTCAACCAATTTGTTGTTCTCCTGCCTTTGTTAGAGAAAACACCCCCGATACCATTTTGCCAACCACGTGATAACTTCTGGTCCTTGGAAAGAAGACTTCCTTTCCTGTCCTCCCAACCACTTTTTTGCACCATAAAACTTTGACGTCTCACTTACAGAGAACCGAATTTTGTTGGAAGATCTTTACTTCCAATGATCGGATCACCAGGACCTAGTTCCAAGTTGTGACTTGGTTCAACCCCGCAGCGTTTGACCTACAAAAAATGAAATAAGTTAAAGTTTTGTGTTTGGACTTGTGACTGTATTAAGCTGCATTTATTTAGTCAGCAGAAACTAAATACAAGTATCAGGCTGACTTTGACACAAGAATTATAAAATAGAGCTGATTAAAATACCTTGCAGCTGTCCAGAAATTATTGAGTCACAACGTTATACAAACTGATGCTTGCACCACGAACACTGCCTTCCGCCATTTTAATTTTCCCAGTAACCCTTGCGCCGTTATCTAGTTTCCATGCTTCGAAGTGAAGAGCGGGACACCTCGCGAGTTTGCCTTCTTTTCGCCCGTACCGCGGAACATTCGAGCTGGCCATACCATCTGCTATAGCGAAAAAATTTCTTTACTTTACCTCGAATTGTGTCGCCAGGACGATTTTTCTTTCCACAGCAGGAAGCAGGAAGCCAGTTAATAGAAACAAGGTGGACTGTTTCTGTGGGTGTAGACTTCAAAGATTGCAGGCCAGCGTGATAATCTACCCCACGAGGGAAAAGCACGTGAGTGAGCGCGAGTGGTGTTCTCGTGTGGTTCTCGTGCGTACTTCAGTAACGGGATAAGCTAAGTCACGTGATCAGATGTTGGACCGGCGGCCATGTTTGCTGCTGAAAGTTTTTCTCGGAATAGGAGAGGTTCATTCGTCTATGTTGAACATCAAACTAACGATATATACGGAAAAACTGTTAAAGCCTTATGCTAGATAAATATTTATGCCTTTAGTAGGTTCGTTGAGTTGCAAAGTTCGAACGTGAACAGTTGGTCGAATACAGTGGTGGAAGCTTGTAGTTCAGGTTTATGCAGGAGAAATAGCCCACTTTTGTCACTCTTTTGCTCTGGGTAAGTAAAGTGTCTAAACTTTAGCTTCAGTTCAGTTCAAATGACTTTGGATTACCACATTTGTACTACTCAATGTAAAAGTGACTGGCAAAAATGTAGCTTTTCTCCAGAGTACCTTTCTATTTAATTTTGTAAATAAATTATTGCAGCCACAGTCATTTGCTTTTTTTGCCATCAATCATATTTTTATTCATTTCCTGGAGATAACACAGTGTCAACCTTTTGATCAACTCACAATGAAATACAAAACAAAAATTAAGTAGGAGTATACATTGTCACAGAGACATTTCCTAATTCAGTATTGTTTGCAGGAATTAATCAAGCTATTTAACACATGGTGGTTTGACAGGTGCACAACTGTTATAACATGGGGTTTCCATGTATGTGGAAGCCATTGCCTACCTCATATCAACTCGGTACTCCATTGCAGGGTTTCCTCCCCCCCCACAACCACCTCCTAGTTTTACATCTGGGAGAGGGGGAAGGGCATTGCGAGAGTACAGTATCTTACCCAAGAACACAATGGGTGATCCCTGCTAGGGGACAAAATAGGACTTCTTAATCATTTGGCTATCATGCCTCCTCCTCTGATCCTTATGATTGGAGCTGAGTTTACCTATTGTCCAGCTTAATATCCTCCTTATGGGTACAATTTAAAAGGAGGGAACTCTTATAACGTTGTGTAACTAATATCGACCTAAGGTGACTTTAGTCGACTTAAGGCGACTTTATGATTGGAGCTGAGTTTACCCATTGTCCAGCTTAATATCCTCCTTATGGGTACAATTTAAAAGGAGGGAACTCTTATAACGTTGTGTAACTAATATCGACCTAAGGTGACTTTAGTCGACTTAAGGCGACTTTAGGCGACTTAAGGCGACTTAAGGCGACTTAAGGTCCCAGAGTAGGCCTCAAATTGCTCGGTAGTTTGATGCTTCATTTCTTCCTCCTGATTTATATATTGGTGTAATAAGACCGCGACACCGAGTGTTAGGCATTATACCTGAAGTAAGAATTGAGTTAAAGAGTTTAAAATACGCGGGCATCATTTCTTGAACGCTAGCTTTGATCATTTCGTTTTTTCTTTTGTCCGAGAACGCCGATTTGTTATTTTGCAATTTTTTAGCGGCTATAAATATTTCATTTTCAGTGATCAAGTAGTCTAAAGAGGGAAACTGCTCTTTTTGAAGTTCTAGAAAGTTTAGATCATTCATTATTGACTGCTGGATGGGGCCTAGAGGACTTTTCGAGTGAAGGGAACGAAAGTATGTTAACCAGTTATCCTCTGAGATTGATGGAATGCCGTCTTTATCTTTTCGCGTGTCATCCATTGGTATGAAAAAAAAAATCTACGTCTTGGAAAGTGTTGGAAACGTTTTGAGCCTCCTTAACTGACCTTACAGTGACGTCATAATGACACCACTGTCATTTTTTGATGTAATCTCACTCGTAGTCATTCGTGGCCACTCGTGGTCACTCGTGGTCACTCGTGGTCACTCGTGGTCACCCGTGGTCACTCGTGGTCACTTGTGGTCACTCGTAAGTACTTTTAGACCATATCATCCCAAAACCTCCAGAAATCGGAAGTCGAGAAGTTTTAGCACGGCGGTTGTGAATAGCCGATCAACGTGAAACTACTTCACAGTGAAACGTATTACGAAGAAACTTAACTGTTGTTTCCCCTGGGTCTTGAAGAGAAGTCTTATCAGTTGACTTATTGCCAGAAATTCCCAAGCTCAACCACCCGAGCCGTCCTCACAAACGAATCATCATCATCATCTTCATTTATTTGCCTTTATATTACAACAAATTAAAAAAAATAAATAAATAAAATAAATACTAACAATAATAATAATAATAATAATAATAATAATAATGATGATGATGATGATGATGATGATGATGATGATGATGATGATGATAATAATATACAGCAAGTTGTTAGGCGAGGAGACCTCAAGAAACCACCAGGCTTATAGGAGAGGCCACCTCAACATCACAATATTAAACAAGATAAGGGCTGCGAAGGAGTGCGGCAGAAACTAACTCAGAAACTATTTTAGTAAAATCTCTAGCACTTTGTTTTTAAACGTAGGAAAGCTTGACAAATTGGTAATAGAGGCAGGAAGACAGTTCCAGACCTTAGGTCCTTGGTAAAGAATAGTGAATTTCTTGATGTTCGTACGACAGGGATGCACACGATAATTGCCAGCTGTTCTTGTGTCATATTTATGGACTTGACTGTTTGTCATAAACAGATTGAGGAAAAGTGGAGGCAGTAGATTATTGTGGTAGCAGAACATGAATTTAGCAATATCGAGGGTACTGATTTGGAAGATGTCTAAAATTTTCAGTTTGGTAAAAAGAGGAGCAGTATGTGCTCGATATTCTGAATTTGTAACAGCTCGCACCGCCCGCTTTTGTAAAGAATAAATTCTGTTTAAATTAGATACGTAAGTGGACGACCACGTAAAGTTACAATAAGTAATATGTGGATAAATTAATGTATAATACAGCATGAGTTTAGTCTTACAGGATAAATAGAAACGCGTCCTGGATAAAATACCAACTGATTTAGCGATTTGTTTACAAACAAAGTTTATGTGATGTTTCCAGGTAAGGTGTTCGTCTAGATACACTCCAAGAAATTTAGTTACATTACTTTGGGTTCAGTAGAGGCTGACCTCCAAAGGAGAGAGAAAAACTGTAATTGACTCTCCTCTGACTCGGACTAAATATAACATAACTAGTTTTTTGGGTATTAATCGAGAACTTATTGCATCTTAACCAAACATCAATATTTAGTAACTCACTATTAAGCACATTCTCCAAGTACTTTGGATTAGAGTGTGAGAAAAAGATACTAGTATCGTGAGCAAAAAGCAGAAGTTCAGTTAATTTAGAAGCTCTAGGAAGATCATTTATGTATAATATGAAGAATAAAGGGCCTAGGATGAATCCTTGAGGAACCCCACACTTAATGGTCTGCGTTGAAGAACATGTTTGATTGATTTGGACAAATTGCCGACGGCAAGAAAAGTAGCTTTTAATCCACTGCAGAGCCACATCATGGAGAGATCTAGTAAAACACCTACAGTGGTTTCGCGCGGGTCAATTGCCGAAGAGACTTTACTTATCAGATGAATTAGAGCATGGGACGTTGAAATCCAAACTGGCAGTGGCATAATATATTATATTGCTCGACGAATTCAGTTATGCGATTATACATTACTTTTTCAAAAAATTTTGAAAAGTTGGACAACAAAGAAATAGGTCTGTAGTTTGTGAAAAGACTAGGATTATTTGCCTTGTAAATTGGAATCACTTTAGTAAAGTTTAGTTTATCAGGAAAGGTGCCTTTTTGTAAAGACAGACAGAACCGGAGGACATGTGCATAATTATTATCTCTGAGACAATTCCAAATGTAGAGCAGAATTCGGTGTTCTGCGTGGCAGTTTAGAGCCATTTATCCAACCACATAAACAAATCTGTGACCGTTAGCAGACATCATAGCTGTGTACTAAATGGCGCGGGCTAAAAATGTTTTTTTTTATTTGCGATGATGGAGCGGGCCAGTTTCATCACGGCAATGCAACGAGCCCGGTCGGATCTACGGTCATGATTTCTTTATCACACATTTCTCTAGCTGACTTGCTGACATTCTTGTGGATGATGCACCTGAATGTCGGGCACAATAATAATATTTTTCTCTGCCATGGAGGTAAGGAGTGTGTTCGTAAACAGCCTTCATACATGAGAAGCCCATCGTATTTTGTATTTCAAACTCTGTATCTTTATTATTCCAAGGTACATGTCGTGGGTTTTCTCCAACATTTTGAGCTAGAGAGGCCATCGAACTGCGAAATTAATCGCTGAGTATCGCGCTGAAAAGTTTTCGAGCGCCGCTGTTTCATACGTCGCTCTCAAAGAAGTAGCCCATGGAATGGTTTGTTTGTCTGAGTCACACCAGGGGGTAAATTTTCGTGACGTCATCTGTGCGCGACGTTATTGACTTAGGGGTGCGTCGCTCTATCATACCGTGGATCTGCAGTTTCCTAACAGATCGGTTGCAATGCGTCAGATTAGGACAGACCGTCTCGAATTGGCTCCCGGTGCGTGGCGGTGTCCCTCAGGGGACCAAATTGGGTCCTATACGTTTTGTAATAATGATTAACGATTTGAAATTGGCCTCCCTGCGTTGCTCATACTGGAAGTATGTAGATGATGTCACTATATCAGAATTTGCAGCGGCACGTGGGGTGTCAATTTTGTAATCTGAACTTGATAACATCAGGACTTGGGCTGTTACAAACAATATGGTTCTTAACCCCAAAAAGTGCAAGAAGATGAATTTGCGTTTTTGTGGAGTCCTGGACCATCTCCCATCAGCCTTGGCCATAGACACGAATGCCCTCGAGTCAGTCGATGCTCATAAAGTTTTGGGCGTTACAATTCAAAGTAATCTCAAATGGGATTTGCACATTAATGACGTTGTGGCTAAGGCGTCAAAGGGGCTGCATATTCTTCGTGTCCTCAAATGCGGCGGAGTACCACCTGCCGACCTACTTAAGGTTTATTTTGCGCTCATTAGGTCTGTTCTTGAATATTGTTGTCCTGTGTGGCATAATGCCCTCCCTGTCAAACTATCAGATAGCATCGAGCGAGTGCACAAGCGGGGCGCTGCGTATCATCTTTTCTGCACTGCACAACAAATAGGCCTTAGCTACTACCGGGTGTGTATCACTTCACACGAGAAGAACGGAGTTGTGTAGCAAATTTTCTACAAAGATAAATGAGCCCGAGTCCCGTCTTCGCCATCTTGTTCCACCGACTCGGTCGCAGGCGCACGGCCGCTCCCTTCGCAACAAAGACAGACCATCCCTTATAAGTTGTAAAACTGAACGCTTTAAACGAAGTTTTTTTTTTCCGGCGATGTGCCTTTATGCTCGTGCCGATCATGGCATGTAATTTAGGAACATATGGGAATTCAATGTATAACTTGATATATATTTCTAGTTGCTAGTCTTTTTATCTAATTTTATTGTATTTCATTTTCTCATTATTGTAAGGCCCAGTCCATTTTGAACGTGATGTAATTAGCTTTATCTTTGTAAAATAATTTCGCAATTCGCTTATGTCTAAGCGCGACGGTTTTATTAATAAACCAGACTTTATTAAATGAGGGTGTGAATGGGGTTAACCGACTAGCGACAAAGAGCTAGAAAATATCACTGACTACCGACAAAACGAGGAAAATATTACCGACTAGCGACAAAAAAATTAACTGGGACTTACCGACAACCGACAAAGTATTGAAATTTTAACCGACAACCGACATGCGGACACCCCCATTCAGACCCTCTTAAATACCAATGCTGCCCAACGCGATGTCGAGCGATATAGGTATTACCTTCATTGTACGCCTCCAAATCCTAGTATCACCTTATTTTGGTAGTCGGAAGTCCTGATCAGTTGGCTATTTCCTAAACTATAACAAAAAAATACCCTTTTCACCCATAATTTTTTTATTTATCTCTTTAGCCCCTCCACAGCCAGTACGACTGCTTGACGTACCTGAAAAGATCGACAAATGTGACTTTCTTTTGAAGTGGAAACCGACAGGTGATAATGGTGCATCTATAACAAAATACACGGTTTACCAAAGGGCAATAAATGGAAATGGTGCAGTGCAGCCCTGGAAAAGTAAAGAGGTCCATTCTTCCGTTTTGCTGGAATATCATGTGTACAACTTGAAGAGGGGTGAACGCTATGAGTTCAAAGTAGCAGCCACAAACAGGAATGGGGAAGGGGAGGAAGATAGGCAGCAGTTCAGAAAAGTCAAGGTAGAGGCGGGTAAGTCGAGCTGACGTTTTGACAGAAATTTACCATGTATAAGTGGTGCACATTCTATGAATGTATTTCGTATCACGAAGTTAGGATTTTGCTTAACAGTAAGTCTAAATTTCTTCTTTTGGTCCTTTTTATTGTTTGAGGCAAAGAATCTCTATTGCTCTCAAGACAGACATAGCGATTTCTTGCGAAGGACACCAATATATTCATTAACAATTAAACGTGATTAAACCTCAATCAGTTTATAATTACTTTTAGCCAAGATTTGATATTTCAGTGCCCTAAAGCTCTAGATCACGTGCACTGACAAATTACGATTAAAGTTGGTACGACGAATAATGATGGTTAAGTTAGTTTTGTTTCACAAGAATCTTAATGTTTTCCCGGGGCAATGTTGAGCGAACTTATTATATCACCTTATATCACCAACTTATTATATCACCTTATTTTAGCAGTCGCAGATCCGGCGTGTCAGTTCTGCAGCTACTCGCTAAGGTTATCAAGAATTGTAGATCTTCCTCCTTACTGGAAAGAAACTGGTCAATGTTTTCAAGATAAGGCGCCTACGTGACCTACCTTCTTTTATGATCTCAACAGTTACCGCAACTCTTTGATCAATTGGCTATTTCCTAAACTGGGAAAAAAATTATTTACACCCATGAATTTTTATTTGTTTCTTAAGCCGTTCCAATGCCAGTACAACTGCTTGACGTGCCTGACAAAATAGACAAAAGTGACTTTGTTTTGAAGTGGAAAAAGACAGATGATAATGGTGCATCTATAACAACATACACGGTTTACCAAAGGATAGCGAATGGAAATGGTCAAGAAGTGCCCTGGAAAGCCATCCATTCTTCCCTTACTTACTCGTGTCATGTGCTCAGCCTGGAGAGGGGTAAAGTCTATGAGTTCAAGGTAACCGCCACAAACACGATTGGTGAAGGGAAGGATGGTAAGGGGCATTTCAAAACAGTCAAGGTGGAGGCGGGTAAGTGAAGCTGACGTTTTGGTATAAGTTTACCATACATTGAATGAATGCACTTGAGAAGATTGCCAAGTATTTTTGCTGTGACCATTAATCAATCAATCAATCAATCAATCAATCAATCACTCAATCAATCAATCAATCAATCAATCAATCAATCAATCAATCAATCAATCAATTGCTACTACTATTTAGCCTGGCCTCCTACGCAGACATTCTTTGGGCTTGTCACACAATCGTCCTCCCCACGAACGTCTACTGAAGCCAAGGGAACATTCCTTGCCTGGTTTGCTCGCGTCGCGATCACGGCTGCCGACTTTGCCCCAATGGTTGGCTGGAGTTCACGTGACCATTGCTTTAGAGCAAATCGGCGCCGACTAAATGCGTAATTAAAAGCTAATAATGAGCAGAATGATTTATGGCAGCGTCAAGGCTTTCATACTAAGTCGTTTTACTATTAATTAAAGTCTCGCTTTGTTCATCTTTTTCACGGCGAAACAAACAATAGTTTCCCGAAATGGATTTAATGACGTTCGCGCCCATTGCTACTGCGCATCTCTAGTGCGCACGCTATTCATTGGCTACGCGCGTGCCACGTCATTTTCAAGCGCGCGCACCGAGTCGAAAACTCAACAAAATATAGAGCTGATGGCCTTTGCGTTAACTTTGTGTGCGAATATTTTTGTTGGATGCTCGGTGACCCCCACTTTTTTTTCGGCAGATCACTTTCTTTTCTGATTCTTTCCATTATACTGAAAAACAAAAAAAATCTGTACGTGGGAAGTTTTAATTATTTCTCATATACTATTCAAATAGGGTCGAATTGGTACATGGATACAGGTGTGCGTAACTAAAAGTTGTATTTTTTTAAGGCTAATTCTAGCTGATTTAATGGAACATGTAGCAAAGTTCTATCAAATAGGCCTATATATGCTGTGTTAAACACACATAACTTAGATATGATTCTTCAACTAAAATATATGCCGATAGTAATGAATCCGGGCAGAATCGCCTCAGTGGCTGGAAATCCTAGAAATGCTATGATCTGTGACGCGCCCTATCTTCAAAACGAGTTCGGTGACCCCCGATTTTTTTTACGTTTTTCATCTAATCTTATCATTTTCTACCTGCAGTCAAAGTTTTAAAAAAATCTGTACGTGGGAAGCTTTTGGGCGCGAACGTCCTTAAACAGATTATCGTAACTGTCTCACACACTCGATGAGCGTGGGGTCTGGCACTAGATGAAAGGACGCGCCAGTGGTTTTGCGTTTTGCAATCATATAACGTTTTCGCGCGAAAGCTAACTTGGTCTTTCACTGGTGTTTATATAATAAAGAACAATATAACCTTCCAAACATAAAACAAACGATGTTTGTCGAAATGTTTCGCAGACATTTACAGAGCCCTGATGAAAACGCCGTATTGGTGTACCTCGGAGGTACACCAATATGGCGGTCAGAAAATAGTGTTAACATCTGGCTTGGCTATCTAAGCAACTGATTATCACTACTGAAAAACAAAAACAGGTATTTACATAAACACTTTCCCTAATGCTTTAATTTCTAAAGGGCTCAAAACCACGAGATAAGTATATATTTTTCAACAAACTCGATCGTAGCCTTGTGCCACGCAAATACATAATCCGGAAATTTAAAATGCTCTGGTTTCCAAACGAAGCAAGCTATTGAGCTATGAAATTGTAAACAGATATAAATATGCTGCCTCTTATGCCTGATGAGGATACAAATTTTGGTAGATCTTTAGTTTTAGATTTTGAAAAGTGACGATCTATTATCGCGAGAGACTTCAGTCATGCCATTTTTAGCCACCCGAACATTTGAGATTTCAAGCTTGTATTTTTTGACGAGGCATGATGCGTGTCACAGATACGAAATATATCCACTATCTTACCCCGCTAGTCACATTCAGGGTGTTTTTACAATGTATTGGCAGGATCGGGCTTCAGCGAGAAGTTTCAAACATCAGACTCCAAACTTCAACCAAACGACTCGGGCAGCAAACCCTGGTGCGAAACTAAATCCGATGGTATGCTGCCGCATACAATTTTTCGTGCGAGACCCTAATATGAGACCTACAATGTGGGAGCCCACGCTTTTCGTTAGAGACTACAACATCACACCCCGACAACGCTAGGCCCCACGCTTTTCGTGCGAGACTACAATATTAGACCTGGACAATGTCAGAGCCCTCGCCCTTCGAGCGAGACTACAAATATCAAGCCCCGACAATCAGACCCCACACTTTCCATACGAGACTACAATATCAGGCCTCGACAATGTCAAATCCCAAGTTCTCGTCGGTCAACTCATTGCGTGAGAATTGAGTGAGCGCGGTTCTTAATCTATTTGTTTTCGTTTTGGCGGTGACCTGAAGCAAACTTCCGCTCGAGCAGACATTGAATCACGCAACCTTTGAGTTTTGTCGCTTACCAGACGTAGTCCCACAGGCGTCCTAAGCTCACTTTTAGAGAAAGCGAAGAATTAATTATCTATTCTTTCATAAAGGCGTCACGGCTGTGCGAGTTGGAACGTGACCTTTCATCTTACGCGGTTTTATGTTACACGAGAGCGTTGAAAATTTGAGCTCTTTATAAGACGTTGTATGAGGAATAAGATATCGTTGATTTACAACGCTAAATACTTCGGAATATCCACGTTTTTTAAGTAAGATGATTAAAACAAACTTACCTCATGTGTGTCCGTTGTGCTTTTTTCGTTATTTTCGCTGTTTTGGGCGTTTTATGCTATCACTGTTCTTCCCTTCATAAGACGGAGTCAAGGCAGCACACTCGGGTTTCGACCGTTGTCTTTTCGGAGGCGGTTTGCGTCCAGAAAATTTGTCCGATCGGAATTTTTTTTCGCCCACAGTTAAGGCTCTATGATCCTTGCACCCGCACAAATGTCTCTTCCTCAAAAATCCTCGCGCATTGCGCTGAAATGAGCATTTTCCACCGCCGATTCCACGATAGGGACTGTACGGCGGCAAATAGTGAAGATCACTTCCGGTGACGTCATGTCGCGTGTTCCACTACGGCTTTCCAGCAGTAGTCTTGCTTTCTACTACGGGAAAGTGCCTAGTTTCACGTATTCTTCACTACGTGAGTATAAGCCTGCTGTTTACTTCTCATTTTAACGTTTCTCTCACTGTCTTAACAGCCTAGTTCGAAGATAAAGTACTCAATTATAAAAATCCGTTCGAAGATAACTGTTTCTTTGCCATTTGTACAGAAAATTTGAACGAATTTAACACCTACATGTATCGTAAGCGACAGTCATATTTTATTGACCGGTCCGAACAGCCGCAGGTAAGAAGGCTTTATATCTACTAAGCAAAGCTGTTCAAACTGTATTTTATAAGAATTGAAACCTCTGTATTTTCGGACTTATCGGTTGGAATTACGGCGGTTCTAAAAGCAGCTGAGAGGCAAATCTAAGTTTTGGGAGATGAAAGATCGACACAAGAGAAGGAAATCATTGTCACTGATCAAGCCTTTGTCATATGAAAGTAGAATAAAGTCGAACGTATCCATTTTTGTGAAGTACTTACGAAATAATTCATATTTGTACTGCGGTTGTAGATGAAAGTGAAGTGTGATCATCGCAGTAAATTTTTTTCCAATTTAAGCAATAGCCCTTTTCACGGTTAGCTCTGCTCATTTGCATTACAATAAAATCTAGCATGTATGCGAGGCAATTTCGGGCTATTTTGTAGTTTTAGCCCGAAATTGCCTCGCATCCACGTTGGATTACATTGTAATGCAAATGAGAAAAACTAACCGTGAAAAGGGCTATTGCCTGATTTCATACCGTGAGGGACTAGGTACGAGTCTGTTAATTATGGGATTAGCAACTATTGATCCCCATACTCAGAAAGAGCACATCGAGATTCATAAAATTCCCAAGTTTGGTGTTAATCAGGCTAGTCTTGACTGAGATACAGGCATTTAAAAACGTAAAAAATTTACAAAGAAATGTATGGAAAACCGGACAAATGCGGACAAAAGTCCGGATTTGGCCGGTTTTCCATACATTTCTTTGTAATTTTTTTACGTTTTTAAATGCCTGTATCTCAGTCAAGACTAGCCTGATTAACACCAAACTTGGGGATTTTATGAATCTCGATGTGCTCTTTCTGACTATGGGGATCAATAGTTGCTAATCCCATAATTAACAGACTCATACCTAGTCCCTCACGGTATGAAATCAGGCAATAGCCCTTTTCACGGTTAACTTTTCTCATTTGCATTACAATAAAATCTAGCATGTATGCGAGGCAATTTCGGGCTATTTGGTAGTTTTAGCCCGAATTTGCCTCGCATCCGTGTTGGATTACATTGTAATGTAAATGAGAAAAATTAACCGTGAAAAGGGCTATTGGAAAGAAGAAGCTGAAAAAATTCAGGGCTTCAACGGGATTCGAACCCATGACATCCGCGATACCGGTGCGATGCTCTACCAACTGAGCTACGGAAGCCACACTTTGGGAGCGAGGTCAATTTTTTGAGTTCATATATTCACTCAATAAATATATGAATAAATAATGAATATATGAACTCAATAAATTGACCTCGCTCCCAAAGTGTGGCTTCCGTAGCTCAGTTGGTGGAGCATCGCACCGGTATCGCGGAGGTCATGGGTTCGAATCCCGTTGAAGCCCTGATTTTTTCAGACCTCTTCTTTCCAATAGCCCTTTTCACGGTTAGTTTTTCTCATTTGCATTACAATGTAATCCAGCGTGGATGCGAGGCAATTTCGGGCTAAAACTACAAAATAGCCCGAAATTGCCTCACATGCATGCTAGATTTCATTGTAATGCAAATGAGCAGAGTTAACCGTGAAAAGGGCTATTGCTTAAATTCACTACTTGCACAATACCATAATGCACCTCTTTAACCCCCCCAAAATTTTGCATACTCATTGTTTGCAATTTCTCCTGGAACATGAACATGTCCCAAGAGTAATCTGAAACAATGCCTATGCAAATTTTTTAGGGGTAAAAGAGGTGTATTATGGGATTTGTGCAAGTAGAGAATTGGAAAAAATTTACTGCGATGATTACACTTCACTTTCGTATCCATTTTTGTTCAGACACGTAGATGCTGAACACCCCGTTGTCGTACAGCGAAATCTTAATCTGTTTGAGGTTTGCGGAGGGAACGGAGTTGTCAGCCTAGTCTCTCACGGCCGAAGTAGCCGTAGTAGCAGCCCGCCGTAGCGTATCTGAAAGTCCCTGATCTCTTCTTTTTACGGCACTTTGTGATATTGTGGTCGGACACGGCCGTGGAAGAGGCTTGGGCCAAAGGTCAAATTTCACGCTACCTGGGGTGGTACAGTCAATTAATGGACATCACTTACCTCATCCCCTGAGTGAATTATCGCCTTGCTCCATTGTCCCGCTCCACCGTATCACCCCGGGTAGCGTGAAATCTGACCTTTGGCCCAAGTCTCTTCCGCGGCCGTGTCCGATCACAATATCACAAGGAGCCGTAAAAAGAAGAGATCGTGGAATCGGCGGTGGAAAATGCTCATTTTCAGCGTGCAATGCGCGAGGATTTTTGAGGAAGAGACATTTGTGCGGGTGCAAGGATCATAGAGCCTTAACTGTGGGCGAAAAAAATTTCCGATCGGACAAATTTTCTGGACGCAAACCGCCTCCGAGTTGACAACGGTCGAAACCCGAGTGTGCTGCCTTGACTCCGTCTTATGAAGGGAAGAACAGTGATAGCATAAAACGCTCAAAACAGCGAAAATAACGAAAAAGCACAACGGACACACATGAGGTAAGTTTGTTTTAATCATCTTACTTAAAAAACGTGGATATTCCGAAGTGTTTAGCGTTGTAAATCAACGATATTTTATTCCTCATACAACGTCTTATAAAGCGCTCAAATTTTCAACGCTCTCGTGTAACATAACACCGCGTAAGATGAAAGGTCACGTTCCAACTCGCACAGCCGTGACGCCTTTATGAAAGAATAGATAATTAATTCTTCGCTTTCTCTAAACGTGAGCTTAGGACGCCTGTGGGACTACGTCTGGTAAGCGACAAAACTCAAAGGTTGCGTGATTCAATGTCTGCTCGAGCGGAAGTTTGCTTCAGGTCACCGCCAAAACGAAAACAAATAGATTAAGAACCGCGCTCACTCAATTCTCACGCAATGAGTTGACCGACGAGAACTTGGGATTTGACATTGTCGAGGCCTGATATTGTAGTCTCGTATGGAAAGTGTGGGGTCTGATTGTCGGGGCTTGATATTTGTAGTCTCGCTCGAAGGGCGAGGGCTCTGACATTGTCCAGGTCTAATATTGTAGTCTCGCACGAAAAGCGTGGGGCCTAGCGTTGTCGGGGTGTGATGTTGTAGTCTCTAACGAAAAGCGTGGGCTCCCACATTGTAGGTCTCATATTAGGGTCTCGCACGAAAAATTGTATGCGGCAGCATACCATCGGATTTAGTTTCGCACCAGGGTTTGCTGCCCGAGTCGTTTGGTTGAAGTTTGGAGTCTGATGTTTGAAACTTCTCGCTGAAGCCCGATCCTGCCAATACATTGTAAAAACACCCTGAATGTGACTAGCGGGGTAAGATAGTGGATATATTTCGTATCTGTGACACGCATCATGCCTCGTCAAAAAATACAAGCTTGAAATCTCAAATGTTCGGGTGGCTAAAAATGGCATGACTGAAGTCTCTCGCGATAATAGATCGTCACTTTTCAAAATCTAAAACTAAAGATCTACCAAAATTTGTATCCTCATCAGGCATAAGAGGCAGCATATTTATATCTGTTTACAATTTCATAGCTCAATAGCTTGCTTCGTTTGGAAACCAGAGCATTTTAAATTTCCGGATTATGTATTTGCGTGGCACAAGGCTACGATCGAGTTTGTTGAAAAATATATACTTATCTCGTGGTTTTGAGCCCTTTAGAAATTAAAGCATTAGGGAAAGTGTTTATGTAAATACCTGTTTTTGTTTTTCAGTAGTGATAATCAGTTGCTTAGATAGCCAAGCCAGATGTTAACACTATTTTCTGACCGCCATATTGGTGTACCTCCGAGGTACACCAATACGGCGTTTTCATCAGGGCTCTGTAAATGTCTGCGAAACATTTCGACAAACATCGTTTGTTTTATGTTTGGAAGGTTATATTGTTCTTTATTATATAAACACCAGTGAAAGACCAAGTTAGCTTTCGCGCGAAAACGTTATATGATTGCAAAACGCAAAACCACTGGCGCGTCCTTTCATCTAGTGCCAGACCCCACGCTCATCGAGTGTGTGAGACAGTTACGATAATCTGTTTAAGGACGTTCGCGCCCAAAAGCTTCCCACGTACAGATTTTTTTAAAACTTTGACTGCAGGTAGAAAATGATAAGATTAGATGAAAAACGTAAAAAAAATCGGGGGTCACCGAACTCGTTTTGAAGATAGGGCGCGTCACAGATCATAGCATTTCTAGGATTTCCAGCCACTGAGGCGATTCTGCCCGGATTCATTACTATCGGCATATATTTTAGTTGAAGAATCATATCTAAGTTATGTGTGTTTAACACAGCATATATAGGCCTATTTGATAGAACTTTGCTACATGTTCCATTAAATCAGCTAGAATTAGCCTTAAAAAAATACAACTTTTAGTTACGCACACCTGTATCCATGTACCAATTCGACCCTATTTGAATAGTATATGAGAAATAATTAAAACTTCCACGTACAGATTTTTTTTGTTTTTCAGTATAATGGAAAGAATCAGAAAAGAAAGTGATCTGCCGAAAAAAAAGTGGGGGTCACCGAGCATCCAACAAAAATATTCGCACACAAAGTTAACGCAAAGGCCATCAGCTCTATATTTTGTTGAGTTTTCGACTCGGTGCGCGCGCTTGAAAATGACGTGGCACGCGCGTAGCCAATGAATAGCGTGCGCACTAGAGATGCGCAGTAGCAATGGGCGCGAACGTCATTAAATCCATTTCGGGAAACTATTGTTTGTTTCGCCGTGAAAAAGATGAACAAAGCGAGACTTTAATTAATAGTAAAACGACTTAGTATGAAAGCCTTGACGCTGCCATAAATCATTCTGCTCATTATTAGCTTTTAATTACGCATTTAGTCGGCGCCGATTTGCTCTAAAGCAATGGTCACGTGAACTCCAGCCAACCATTGGGGCAAAGTCGGCAGCCGTGATCGCGACGCGAGCAAACCAGGCAAGGAATGTTCCCTTGGCTTCAGTAGACGTTCGTGGGGAGGACGATTGTGTGACAAGCCCAAAGAATGTCTGCGTAGGAGGCCAGGCTAAATAGTAGTAGCAATTGATTGATTGATTGATTGATTGATTGATTGATTGATTGATTGATTGATTGAGTGATTGATTGATTGATTGATTGATTGATTGATTAATGGTCACAGCAAAAATACTTGGCAATCTTCTCAAGTGCATTCATTCAATGTATGGTAAACTTATACCAAAACGTCAGCTTCACTTACCCGCCTCCACCTTGACTGTTTTGAAATGCCCCTTACCATCCTTCCCTTCACCAATCGTGTTTGTGGCGGTTACCTTGAACTCATAGACTTTACCCCTCTCCAGGCTGAGCACATGACACGAGTAAGTAAGGGAAGAATGGATGGCTTTCCAGGGCACTTCTTGACCATTTCCATTCGCTATCCTTTGGTAAACCGTGTATGTTGTTATAGATGCACCATTATCATCTGTCTTTTTCCACTTCAAAACAAAGTCACTTTTGTCTATTTTGTCAGGCACGTCAAGCAGTTGTACTGGCATTGGAACGGCTTAAGAAACAAATAAAAATTCATGGGTGTAAATAATTTTTTTCCCAGTTTAGGAAATAGCCAATTGATCAAAGAGTTGCGGTAACTGTTGAGATCATAAAAGAAGGTAGGTCACGTAGGCGCCTTATCTTGAAAACATTGACCAGTTTCTTTCCAGTAAGGAGGAAGATCTACAATTCTTGATAACCTTAGCGAGTAGCTGCAGAACTGACACGCCGGATCTGCGACTGCTAAAATAAGGTGATATAATAAGTTGGTGATATAAGGTGATATAATAAGTTCGCTCAACATTGCCCCGGGAAAACATTAAGATTCTTGTGAAACAAAACTAACTTAACCATCATTATTCGTCGTACCAACTTTAATCGTAATTTGTCAGTGCACGTGATCTAGAGCTTTAGGGCACTGAAATATCAAATCTTGGCTAAAAGTAATTATAAACTGATTGAGGTTTAATCACGTTTAATTGTTAATGAATATATTGGTGTCCTTCGCAAGAAATCGCTATGTCTGTCTTGAGAGCAATAGAGATTCTTTGCCTCAAACAATAAAAAGGACCAAAAGAAGAAATTTAGACTTACTGTTAAGCAAAATCCTAACTTCGTGATACGAAATACATTCATAGAATGTGCACCACTTATACATGGTAAATTTCTGTCAAAACGTCAGCTCGACTTACCCGCCTCTACCTTGACTTTTCTGAACTGCTGCCTATCTTCCTCCCCTTCCCCATTCCTGTTTGTGGCTGCTACTTTGAACTCATAGCGTTCACCCCTCTTCAAGTTGTACACATGATATTCCAGCAAAACGGAAGAATGGACCTCTTTACTTTTCCAGGGCTGCACTGCACCATTTCCATTTATTGCCCTTTGGTAAACCGTGTATTTTGTTATAGATGCACCATTATCACCTGTCGGTTTCCACTTCAAAAGAAAGTCACATTTGTCGATCTTTTCAGGTACGTCAAGCAGTCGTACTGGCTGTGGAGGGGCTAAAGAGATAAATAAAAAAATTATGGGTGAAAAGGGTATTTTTTTGTTATAGTTTAGGAAATAGCCAACTGATCAGGACTTCCGACTACCAAAATAAGGTGATACTAGGATTTGGAGGCGTACAATGAAGGTAATACCTATATCGCTCGACATCGCGTTGGGCAGCATTGGTATTTAAGAGGGTCTGAATGGGGGTGTCCGCATGTCGGTTGTCGGTTAAAATTTCAATACTTTGTCGGTTGTCGGTAAGTCCCAGTTAATTTTTTTGTCGCTAGTCGGTAATATTTTCCTCGTTTTGTCGGTAGTCAGTGATATTTTCTAGCTCTTTGTCGCTAGTCGGTTAACCCCATTCACACCCTCATTTAATAAAGTCTGGTTTATTAATAAAACCGTCGCGCTTAGACATAAGCGAATTGCGAAATTATTTTACAAAGATAAAGCTAATTACATCACGTTCAAAATGGACTGGGCCTTACAATAATGAGAAAATGAAATACAATAAAATTAGATAAAAAGACTAGCAACTAGAAATATATATCAAGTTATACATTGAATTCCCATATGTTCCTAAATTACATGCCATGATCGGCACGAGCATAAAGGCACATCGCCGGAAAAAAAAAACTTCGTTTAAAGCGTTCAGTTTTACAACTTATAAGGGATGGTCTGTCTTTGTTGCGAAGGGAGCGGCCGTGCGCCTGCGACCGAGTCGGTGGAACAAGATGGCGAAGACGGGACTCGGGCTCATTTATCTTTGTAGAAAATTTGCTACACAACTCCGTTCTTCTCGTGTGAAGTGATACACACCCGGTAGTAGCTAAGGCCTATTTGTTGTGCAGTGCAGAAAAGATGATACGCAGCGCCCCGCTTGTGCACTCGCTCGATGCTATCTGATAGTTTGACAGGGAGGGCATTATGCCACACAGGACAACAATATTCAAGAACAGACCTAATGAGCGCAAAATAAACCTTAAGTAGGTCGGCAGGTGGTACTCCGCCGCATTTGAGGACACGAAGAATATGCAGCCCCTTTGACGCCTTAGCCACAACGTCATTAATGTGCAAATCCCATTTGAGATTACTTTGAATTGTAACGCCCAAAACTTTATGAGCATCGACTGACTCGAGGGCATTCGTGTCTATGGCCAAGGCTGATGGGAGATGGTCCAGGACTCCACAAAAACGCAAATTCATCTTCTTGCACTTTTTGGGGTTAAGAACCATATTGTTTGTAACAGCCCAAGTCCTGATGTTATCAAGTTCAGATTACAAAATTGACACCCCACGTGCCGCTGCAAATTCTGATATAGTGACATCATCTACATACTTCCAGTATGAGCAACGCAGGGAGGCCAATTTCAAATCGTTAATCATTATTACAAAACGTATAGGACCCAATTTGGTCCCCTGAGGGACACCGCCACGCACCGGGAGCCAATTCGAGACGGTCTGTCCTAATCTGACGCATTGCAACCGATCTGTTAGGAAACTGCAGATCCACGGTATGATAGAGCGACGCACCCCTAAGTCAATAACGTCGCGCACAGATGACGTCACGAAAATTTACCCCCTGGTGTGACTCAGACAAACAAACCATTCCATGGGCTACTTCTTTGAGAGCGACGTATGAAACAGCGGCGCTCGAAAACTTTTCAGCGCGATACTCAGCGATTAATTTCGCAGTTCGATGGCCTCTCTAGCTCAAAATGTTGGAGAAAACCCACGACATGTACCTTGGAATAATAAAGATACAGAGTTTGAAATACAAAATACGATGGGCTTCTCATGTATGAAGGCTGTTTACGAACACACTCCTTACCTCCATGGCAGAGAAAAATATTATTATTGTGCCCGACATTCAGGTGCATCATCCACAAGAATGTCAGCAAGTCAGCTAGAGAAATGTGTGATAAAGAAATCATGACCGTAGATCCGACCGGGCTCGTTGCATTGCCGTGATGAAACTGGCCCGCTCCATCATCGCAAATAAAAAAAAACATTTTTAGCCCGCGCCATTTAGTACACAGCTATGATGTCTGCTAACGGTCACAGATTTGTTTATGTGGTTGGATAAATGGCTCTAAACTGCCACGCAGAACACCGAATTCTGCTCTACATTTGGAATTGTCTCAGAGATAATAATTATGCACATGTCCTCCGGTTCTGTCTGTCTTTACAAAAAGGCACCTTTCCTGATAAACTAAACTTTACTAAAGTGATTCCAATTTACAAGGCAAATAATCCTAGTCTTTTCACAAACTACAGACCTATTTCTTTGTTGTCCAACTTTTCAAAATTTTTGAAAAAGTAATGTATAATCGCATAACTGAATTCGTCGAGCAATATAATATATTATGCCACTGCCAGTTTGGATTTCAACGTCCCATGCTCTAATTCATCTGATAAGTAAAGTCTCTTCGGCAATTGACCCGCGCGAAACCACTGTAGGTGTTTTACTAGATCTCTCCATGATGTGGCTCTGCAGTGGATTAAAAGCTACTTTTCTTGCCGTCGGCAATTTGTCCAAATCAATCAAACATGTTCTTCAACGCAGACCATTAAGTGTGGGGTTCCTCAAGGATTCATCCTAGGCCCTTTATTCTTCATATTATACATAAATGATCTTCCTAGAGCTTCTAAATTAACTGAACTTCTGCTTTTTGCTCACGATACTAGTATCTTTTTCTCACACTCTAATCCAAAGTACTTGGAGAATGTGCTTAATAGTGAGTTACTAAATATTGATGTTTGGTTAAGATGCAATAAGTTCTCGATTAATACCCAAAAAACTAGTTATGTTATATTTAGTCCGAGTCAGAGGAGAGTCAATTACAGTTTTTCTCTCTCCTTTGGAGGTCAGCCTCTACTGAACCCAAAGTAATGTAACTAAATTTCTTGGAGTGTATCTAGACGAACACCTTACCTGGAAACATCACATAAACTTTGTTTGTAAACAAATCGCTAAATCAGTTGGTATTTTATCCAGGACGCGTTTCTATTTATCCTGTAAGACTAAACTCATGCTGTATTATACATTAATTTATCCACATATTACTTATTGTAACTTTACGTGGTCGTCCACTTACGTATCTAATTTAAACAGAATTTATTCTTTACAAAAGCGGGCGGTGCGAGCTGTTACAAATTCAGAATATCGAGCACATACTGCTCCTCTTTTTACCAAACTGAAAATTTTAGACATCTTCCAAATCAGTACCCTCGATATTGCTAAATTCATGTTCTGCTACCACAATAATCTACTGCCTCCACTTTTCCTCAATCTGTTTATGACAAACAGTCAAGTCCATAAATATGACACAAGAACAGCTGGCAATTATCGTGTGCATCCCTGTCGTACGAACATCAAGAAATTCACTATTCTTTACCAAGGACCTAAGGTCTGGAACTGTCTTCCTGCCTCTATTACCAATTTGTCAAGCTTTCCTACGTTTAAAAACAAAGTGCTAGAGATTTTACTAAAATAGTTTCTGAGTTAGTTTCTGCCGCACTCCTTCGCAGCCCTTATCTTGTTTAATATTGTGATGTTGAGGTGGCCTCTCCTATAAGCCTGGTGGTTTCTTGAGGTCTCCTCGCCTAACAACTTGCTGTATATTATTATCATCATCATCATCATCATCATCATCATCATCATCATCATCATCATTATTATTATTATTATTATTATTATTATTATTGTTAGTATTTATTTTATTTATTTATTTTTTTTAATTTGTTGTAATATAAAGGCAAATAAATGAAGATGATGATGATGATTCGTTTGTGAGGACGGCTCGGGTGGTTGAGCTTGGGAATTTCTGGCAATAAGTCAACTGATAAGACTTCTCTTCAAGACCCAGGGGAAACAACAGTTAAGTTTCTTCGTAATACGTTTCACTGTGAAGTAGTTTCACGTTGATCGGCTATTCACAACCGCCGTGCTAAAACTTCTCGACTTCCGATTTCTGGAGGTTTTGGGATGATATGGTCTAAAAGTACTTACGAGTGACCACAAGTGACCACGAGTGACCACGGGTGACCACGAGTGACCACGAGTGACCACGAGTGACCACGAGTGGCCACGAATGACTACGAGTGAGATTACATCAAAAAATGACAGTGGTGTCATTATGACGTCACTGTAAGGTCAGTTAAGGAGGCTCAAAACGTTTCCAACACTTTCCAAGACGTAGATTTTTTTTTTCATACCAATGGATGACACGCGAAAAGATAAAGACGGCATTCCATCAATCTCAGAGGATAACTGGTTAACATACTTTCGTTCCCTTCACTCGAAAAGTCCTCTAGGCCCCATCCAGCAGTCAATAATGAATGATCTAAACTTTCTAGAACTTCAAAAAGAGCAGTTTCCCTCTTTAGACTACTTGATCACTGAAAATGAAATATTTATAGCCGCTAAAAAATTGCAAAATAACAAATCGGCGTTCTCGGACAAAAGAAAAAACGAAATGATCAAAGCTAGCGTTCAAGAAATGATGCCCGCGTATTTTAAACTCTTTAACTCAATTCTTACTTCAGGTATAATGCCTAACACTCGGTGTCGCGGTCTTATTACACCAATATATAAATCAGGAGGAAGAAATGAAGCATCAAACTACCGAGCAATTTGAGGCCTACTCTGGGACCTTAAGTCGCCTTAAGTCGCCTTAAGTCGCCTAAAGTCGCCTTAAGTCGACTAAAGTCACCTTAGGTCGATATTAGTTACACAACGTTATAAGAGTTCCCTCCTTTTAAATTGTACCCATAAGGAGGATATTAAGCTGGACAATGGGTAAACTCAGCTCCAATCATAAAGTCGCCTTAAGTCGACTAAAGTCACCTTAGGTCGATATTAGTTACACAACGTTATAAGAGTTCCCTCCTTTTAAATTGTACCCATAAGGAGGATATTAAGCTGGACAATAGGTAAACTCAGCTCCAATCATAAGGATCAGAGGAGGAGGCATGATAGCCAAATGATTAAGAAGTCCTATTTTGTCCCCTAGCAGGGATCACCCATTGTGTTCTTGGGTAAGATACTGTACTCTCGCAATGCCCTTCCCCCTCTCCCAGATGTAAAACTAGGAGGTGGTTGTGGGGGGGGAGGAAACCCTGCAATGGAGTACCGAGTTGATATGAGGTAGGCAATGGCTTCCACATACATGGAAACCCCATGTTATAACAGTTGTGCACCTGTCAAACCACCATGTGTTAAATAGCTTGATTAATTCCTGCAAACAATACTGAATTAGGAAATGTCTCTGTGACAATGTATACTCCTACTTAATTTTTGTTTTGTATTTCATTGTGAGTTGATCAAAAGGTTGACACTGTGTTATCTCCAGGAAATGAATAAAAATATGATTGATGGCAAAAAAAGCAAATGACTGTGGCTGCAATAATTTATTTACAAAATTAAATAGAAAGGTACTCTGGAGAAAAGCTACATTTTTGCCAGTCACTTTTACATTGAGTAGTACAAATGTGGTAATCCAAAGTCATTTGAACTGAACTGAAGCTAAAGTTTAGACACTTTACTTACCCAGAGCAAAAGAGTGACAAAAGTGGGCTATTTCTCCTGCATAAACCTGAACTACAAGCTTCCACCACTGTATTCGACCAACTGTTCACGTTCGAACTTTGCAACTCAACGAACCTACTAAAGGCATAAATATTTATCTAGCATAAGGCTTTAACAGTTTTTCCGTATATATCGTTAGTTTGATGTTCAACATAGACGAATGAACCTCTCCTATTCCGAGAAAAACTTTCAGCAGCAAACATGGCCGCCGGTCCAACATCTGATCACGTGACTTAGCTTATCCCGTTACTGAAGTACGCACGAGAACCACACGAGAACACCACTCGCGCTCACTCACGTGCTTTTCCCTCGTGGGGTAGATTATCACGCTGGCCTGCAATCTTTGAAGTCTACACCCACAGAAACAGTCCACCTTGTTTCTATTAACTGGCTTCCTGCTTCCTGCTGTGGAAAGAAAAATCGTCCTGGCGACACAATTCGAGGTAAAGTAAAGAAATTTTTTCGCTATAGCAGATGGTATGGCCAGCTCGAATGTTCCGCGGTACGGGCGAAAAGAAGGCAAACTCGCGAGGTGTCCCGCTCTTCACTTCGAAGCATGGAAACTAGATAACGGCGCAAGGGTTACTGGGAAAATTAAAATGGCGGAAGGCAGTGTTCGTGGTGCAAGCATCAGTTTGTATAACGTTGTGACTCAATAATTTCTGGACAGCTGCAAGGTATTTTAATCAGCTCTATTTTATAATTCTTGTGTCAAAGTCAGCCTGATACTTGTATTTAGTTTCTGCTGACTAAATAAATGCAGCTTAATACAGTCACAAGTCCAAACACAAAACTTTAACTTATTTCATTTTTTGTAGGTCAAACGCTGCGGGGTTGAACCAAGTCACAACTTGGAACTAGGTCCTGGTGATCCGATCATTGGAAGTAAAGATCTTCCAACAAAATTCGGTTCTCTGTAAGTGAGACGTCAAAGTTTTATGGTGCAAAAAAGTGGTTGGGAGGACAGGAAAGGAAGTCTTCTTTCCAAGGACCAGAAGTTATCACGTGGTTGGCAAAATGGTATCGGGGGTGTTTTCTCTAACAAAGGCAGGAGAACAACAAATTGGTTGAGTCCCTGAAAAGTACCAATGAACTATAGATGCTGTTGGAAACACATGTGATTTGCCTAACTTCCATGCCAAAATCGACAATACAAGTACCAAAAATATTGGAGACAATTTTGCCAAGGTAACAATTTTTATAATAATCATAATAATAAAAATAATTATAAAAATTGTTACCTTGGTAAAATTATTTGTGAAGGCTCCTTGGTGTAGAAGACACAGGACAACACAGGACACATCACAATAGAACACCGCCTCACTAACCTATTTTGTTCATTGTTTTCCCTGTTCTTTTGTCTTTTTGTTTTCTATTGTTGTATGCCAACTGTATCTTCTACACCAAGTAAGAGCCCCAAAGCAACAAAGCTTTGTGAAATAATTAAGCTTAATACATGCAAAGAATCTTGTGTAACTTTAATTATTTTGTAGAAAATTTATTAGTTTTCTGTGAATCATCTCTATTTTCTTAAACTTAAAAGTTATGTCACTATTTACATATTTTTTATAGTATTGTTAGATGTTGCTTCGTATTTTGATATAATTACTTTAGGCATATACCAGTCGCCATGTTGATTCCTGGGTATTTATTGACTAGCTTGGACTATATAATTGGACAATAACTGTTGTGGTAATTCTCTGACCATTTTTAGCTAAAATGATTTGAAACTGGGATACTTGAGACTATGGTGACTTATAGCAATACAAAAGTAAGCAAGATAATTATCATAACATATGTTTTAGCTAATGTTGGTTTATTGTGAGGGATTCTGTGAATATTTTTGAATTTTATGGACTTTGCTAACTTTAAGTTTTATTACTTAAGTGAAATAAAATCGCTTTAAGTCGCCTTAAGTCGCCTTAAATCGCCTTAAGTCGCCTTAAGTCGCCTTAAATCGCCTTAAGTCGCCTTAAGTCGCCTTAAGTCGCCTTAAATCGCTTAAAGTCGAAATGA
Organism: Platygyra sinensis; assembly: GCA_019787425.1. NCBI lineage: Eukaryota > Metazoa > Cnidaria > Anthozoa > Scleractinia > Merulinidae > Platygyra > Platygyra sinensis. The sequence goes on from JAHPZR010002557.1 coordinate 33,604, forward strand.
TTTATTTACCAATTTAGCTTAAGTCGCCTTAAGTCGCCTTAAATCGCTCAAAGTCGCCTTAAGTTACGGCGACTTAAGATCCCAGAGTAGGCCTAATTTGTCTCTCCAGCTGTTTGGGAAAATTATTTTGTTCAATTTTAAATCAACGACTGCTTGAGCATGTCAATTCTCTTAATGTTCTACACAATTCCCATATTGGTTTTCTACCCAAAAGTTGAACAGCAGACCATGTTCTTACATTGAGAACTCTGATAGATAAATACGTGTATCATCACAACGAAAAAATTTATGCTTGTTTTGTCGGCTTCAAAAAGCTTTCGACTCAGTTTTGCATGACGGACTTTTATTTAAGTTATTACAGATTAACGTCGGTGGCTGTTTCTTCAATTTAATTAAGAGCCTGTATTCTAACTCTACATGCTCCATAAAAATTGGCCAAAATCAAACAGGGCCCTTTTCATACGCGAGAGGGTTACGCCAAGGTTGTATTTTGAACCAGTTACTGTTCAACCTCTTTACAAATGATATACCATTCTCTTTTGAAAAAATTCTATCTGATCCCTTTGTCCTACCAAACGGCGCAAAATTAAATTCACTTTTATATGCGGATGATTTGGTCATATTGTCGAGATCAAACAATCTATCATCCTACATGGGGTTCAGAGCCACCTTAAATTTTCGAAAATTTAAGGTGGCTCTGAACCCCATGGAAACATTTTTTTTAAGACTTTGCCAAAAGTTGCATCTTATCCTACTTATCAAAATTCTACAATAAGAAAAAATTTCACCGTGCCGTTTTTGAAATATAAGCGCCTAAAGCTAAAGTTAAGGGTGTTTTTAGCAGGTCGTAGTGCTGCTATGGTAACCTATTGTGTCACGAAAATATTACCAACGTGTTCACCAGTGTTTGGGCAGACTATTGATACCATGACTGTAGCATCAATTGATAAAGAGTGGTAATTATGACTCATGAAAGTCTACGAGGGGGACATTGGGGTTTGCGGTATTGCGGTATTGGGCCATTTTTCTTGCGGTATTTCGGGAATTTTAATCTCGAATTGCGGTATTGCGGTATTTTCTGGAGCTGCGGGATGCGGTTTTTTAGCATTTTGGGCGGTATTAAAAACTATCGATAAAGTCCTGCTACGTTTTCCGAGCTTTTTCTATCCTCCGCAATTGTTTCGGAAACAAGCTAAAACAGAATGTCAGACATCTTCCGTCACGCGAGTTATTATTTGAAACGTGATCGTAAGTGATTATGAACAGTACTGATCGATCAACAATGTTAACGTTTCATCAGCCAATGGGCCCTTTGCAGTTTACGATCACATGGTACAAAAACCGCCATGCTGGAGAGCAAACCGCCCACTGGGACCCCCAAGACAAAAGAATATTTA
>JAHPZR010002557.1:40000-70000 GCA_019787425.1 Platygyra sinensis
ATGTTCGTATTAATATATTTTCCTATCTATTTGCCTACCTATTTTCTTTTCTTCACCCTGTAATTTCATTTTAATCTCAATATTCTTAGTTCCCTTCGCATATAGTGGGGGTACTTCAGCCCCCTGAACTTGATTATTGATGATGAGTTATTTCCATCCCTTCCCCTACACATCTAATCGGTATCGCAGTAGACACATGTACGCATTGCGTACCAATTTTACGTTTTTCATAGCCAAATGTCTTCGCCCAAAGGACGGTGGCCGTTTTTTACCTTGCTGGAACGAACAGATTATTTCTGAGCGAAAGCGAATGCCATACACTTTGTGCCTTAACAACAATTAGATGGATGAAATATATAATTCAGAGACAAATATCTCAAAGAACATCGAGTGAAGAACACAAATGTATCAATACTCAAAAAAGCAAAATAGCACCGCATAGTTATCCAGACATAAAACATCTTCACTAAACCCTCAAAGCGAACTTAACTGAAGAAAAACAATCTCTTGCTCAACACGATTAGTTTACTTGACTCACTTCGCCATTCCAACACCTTTTCCAAAACTTATCGTAATTAAAAAATTCATGATACGGATTTGCAAGCTTATGAGTAGCAACCTTGACACAATCTTGAACTTCAATTAACCTTAAGGGATATAGTACCTAATAGAATTCTTAAATGCCGAGATGTCCGTAGGAAAAAACCAGAGAAGCGAATTAACTCTCGGAAGTACAAGGGGGCGGTGGATTCAAACCCCCTCTCCCAAGGTTTTTTTAAGATTTTGTCGTGGGGATTTTCTCTGCACAGCTCTCCATTTCAGTAGCTGTTCGTTTACCTTTAAGACACTTTTGCTGAAAATTTGGTGAAATTCGACCGGTAGATGTATGAGATTAAGGGAAGTGAGGTGTTATTTGCGGGTTGTTACGAGCTATGAATTCTATTCCTTGAAATGTTGTAAGCTTTAAGGCTCTGTTCCTGGCCCTAAAACAGTTATAACGCAACATTAAGTTGCATTAAAGTCATATTTTACATGTTCAGCTGTTTAAAACTGTAGCTGTGAGTAAAACTTTTAATTTTGTCACGCAAAACCAACGTTAGACTGAAAAAAAGGGGAAAAATAACAAGAAATCCGCCATATTGGATGACATCATAGGCCCCCAGCGGTGCAATTTGTATGTGTAACCCATAATATTTGCCTAGTCGTGTAGACGACATAACAGGCTATCTATTGCTGGTATCACTTTTTCAAAGTATCTTAGCCCAACGAAAACCCAAGGGGGGGGGAGCTCCTACCACCCCCACCCCTTAAACCACGGTGGGAGTATGCGTTTGCTTGTACATCCGAGGGTTAAACCCGACGTAGCAGCCATTACGGCAAAACATCACGAATGGCGTTGTCAGATTTATTGCTACGGCTGGATGCAACCGACGTACATGCGCAGTGTCTCATTTTGGGGGAAATTTACTAACGGCAGCCGTATCAGCGCTAGCCCTAGTGTTCTCTCCGCGGATAGATAGATAGATAGATAGATAGATAGATAGATAGATAGATAGATAGATAGATAGATAGATAGATAGATAGATAGATAGATATAGATAGATAGATAGATAGATAGATAGATAGATAGATAGATAGATAGATAGATAGATAGATAGATGGATGGATGGATGGATGGATGGATGGATGGATGGATGGATGGATGGATGGATGGATAGATAGATAGATAGATAGATAGATAGATAGATAGATCCTTACTGCGCACGTAAATTCACATGCCACGTCATGCATGAGCTCGCGCTAAGTCATAATATAGACAAACGATAGGGCAGATGGCCATTGCTAGAGCTTTGCCTGGATTTAACGATCTTGGACGTTCGGTGACCCTAATTTTTCTTTGGATAGATCATTTCCTCTACTGATTTTCTACGTTTAGGAAAAAAATGAAGAAAATCTATCGACTAGAAAATTGAATTTTTGGCAAATCCGTTCTTAATAGCTCTTTGTGCATCTGTGCGGCGGTTTCAAATGCCTCTTAAAGGGTTAAATTTAGTAGTAACATTTGAAATTATTTAGACAACAGAGCCACTTCTACAAAATATGACTAAGATCGTTTGCCTCTGTTGACTCACCTTTGATATTTTTAACTGTAAATCCCTGTAGACCATGCTCAATTATATGGGACAATTTTTCGAAATCAGGGTCGTTTTACACACGCTTTATCTCTGAAACGAAGACGGTGACCCCCAATTTTTTCGCATTTCTGGCACAAGTAACTCATTATCTGCCTGCAGTAAAAATTTAAAATAATTCTATCGACTGGAAAATTTTCGCGCGAACGTCCTTAACTACCCATGCTCTTCTCCTCTTGACCGATAAGATACAAAGATCAATTGAAAATGGCACCTACTCCTGCAGAATCTTCTTTAGATCTATGTAAAGCATTTGATACAGTTGAACATAAAATTTGATTAGCCAAGTTGGAGTATTATGGCATACGAGGTGTTTCAAATGATTGGTTTGTATCTTATTTAAGTAACAGAAAACAATTTGTCTCTTTGCTTGGTATTAATTCTGCCGATTACCAAACTGTTACATGTGGAGTACCACAAGGCTCAGTGCTTGGCCCTCTCCTTTTTCTTCTATATATAAATGATATGCCTAAATGCTCCAATGTCTTAGAGTTTCCCCATTTTTGATGATGATAGAAACTTGGTTCCTAATAATTCTAACATTCTAAAATTAGAAACCAATTTAAGCGTAGAACTAGAAAAGGTAAGCCAGTTGTTATATGCTAGCAAATTAACTTTTAATATTGAAAAAAAAAAACAGCTTTGTGGTACTTTATTCTCTCCAAAGAAGAATAAGTTGAATCTTAGTATCTCCAATATGTCTGTGAAATCTGACAATCAAGTTAAATATTTAGGACTCATTTTTTTATTCCAATTTGAATTGGAAACCATACTTATACGATCGAATTGAGTGAGTAGGTTTTAAGAGGTATTGTGTGCTGTCTAAAATTTGATATTATGTAAATAGAAACATGTTACATCAATTGTATTATTTAATTATCTACCCCTTCCTCACCTATGGTTTATAAATTTGGGGCAAAACTCATAGTGCTACTCTTAAACCCTTAATAACTCTTCAAAAGAGCGCTATACGTACTATAACGTTTTCAAAACCAGATGAACACTCTGAGCCTCTGTTTAAGGAATTAGAGATCCTTAAATTGACTGATCTTGTTATACCCTTCACAATGCACTCCTCGTGTATCATTATCACTATGATCTTCAATTCTTCGATCTTCCTTTGAAAATTATTTTTAAACCGTAGCAACCATACAACACCAGGCTTGCTTCTAAATCAACCTATTACATCAATACCATCAAAACAAACTATAGTAAATTCAACATTCGCTTTGCAGCTGTAAAAGTTTGGAATCACCTTGACGAAAGCATAAAACACCTCCCCCTTACAACATTTAAAAACAAAGTTAAGTCGAGCATCTTACAGTCTTACTGCTCATGATTTTTCAACTGGTATTTGTTTACCTATTTATTTATTTATTTATTTATTTATTCATTCATTCATTCATTCATTTATGTATTCTTTTCATCTTTTTTTTAATGGCTAATTAATTGCTTTGCTCAAGCTTTAGTGCCGCCTACCTCCTATACAATACGATATATAATAAAAGCTTGTTGCTTGTTGTCATTGTTGTTGTTGCTGCTGTTGTTAGTTTACAAGATCAAATGCTCCCACTGCCAGGCTTCCTACATTGGTGAAACCTTAACAAGAGACTGACTGCACACAAACCAGCCAAGAAAAATGGTGATGCCAGCAATCACATTGCTGTACATCATCAACTGACAAGCCACAGTGTTGACAAGGACTCTGTTCAATGCTTAACGTACAATTAATGCGATTTTAATGCTATTTCCTGCGCATGTGATTTTACCGCCAGCAAAAGATGGAACTCTTTATCTCTCCCCTTCGAGTTAAATTGGCACTCCCTTAGTAACCCAGATTTAGGAATGGACAGACGGACCCCTGCTCCTTCGCAGTTAGGGTGAAGTCATAGAAAAATTGTCTCAGCCTCATAGTTTAACTAAAAATTCTTACCTCCCCTAACCGCTCTTTCCACTGTCCATGTCCCTCTTTTAGGCATTTTGCCTAAAAAGGAAATAATAAGGTAAATCATCGATATCACAATTCGGTTTTCTTTCCATTTATTTTTGTATTACTTGTCGATAGAATATTAAAATAAGAATCAAGGAAGCCGTGCCCTTCAGGATTGTATAAATAAATTAACTATTTGAATTTATATAATAACCCAAGTTATTCTTGCATTTTGATTGGTTCTCGCCTATGATCTTTTAGAGGACAGATGCACGATTGACATCATCATTACAAAGTTTTTCCCTCTGCCGTTTTAAAATGGCGGAAATTTTTGAGAATTAGGATGATATTTTAGGTGACTGGGCAAAAGATAAGGTACAAAAAAAGTCTTGCCGAGGCATTGAACAGGCTCGAGAAGCCAGAAAACGAAAGATAAAGCCGTTTCTTTTAGGAAATAATACAGAAATAATTTTCTAGCAGCGTCAGTCGGCAGTCGAGCGAGACTAAACCACACGCCTCGTGTACCACTTTTTTGTTCTTAACACATTTTGACGTCATCTGTGATCTATTACTGAACAGACGCACGGCAACATAGAATCTATTTGTTAAATAAAGCCCACTAGTCGTTTCCATACTCGAAGACCCAGGGGCAATTAATCGACTTGCGAGGAAAATAAATCGGAGCGTCGAAAAGTTTCACGAAACTTTACAAGGACATGCGAACGATCCCCTGGGAACCGACTCTTACCAGACCATTTCCAAAAGGCTCGGCGAATGGCGTCTCCTAATTGGGCAGAAAATCATTTATATTATTCTGCCCAATCGGCGAACAGCAGCTTCTGAAGTACTTTGGTATGTTCTTACACGACCACTATGCATCAGTCATACTTTAATTCGACCTAATTCTAGATCGTTCTTGTGAGGAAAAGTTTTATTTTAATTTACTTCGGAAGAAGAGGTCGTGTCAGTTTTCGTCTGTAACGACAAAGCAGAAGCCGAAAAGAAATGGTTAGCTCAGATTGGGCTGGAAACTTATCGGAGAGTGATAAGAGCTCTTACTTCGACAAGGAGCAATGGCTGAAGGGGTGGAACGAGCAGTCAAGCGCCGAATGCGACCCTTCGGTTTCCACATCAACATTGGTGCAAGCCGATCAAAAATTACAGCTGAAGAACCTCTTACAGATCTGGAACACTGAAACATGGCAAAGCTCCATGGCTACGCTATCATGGCCGGTGAAAGACTGCAGGAGAAGATCAACTAATCGGTGACTTGTCGCATTTGCCCAGGAAGCGTTGAACTTGTGGAAAATTGACGAAGTAATCAAAGTGGATATGAGCCACTCAACTTGGAAAATGGATCGTTTCTAAGCAGTGACAGTTTTGATGCCACCAACTTGGGTTTTCAATCCGAAGGTTAAGTTAATAAGTTAAAGCCCACCGGCATTGTTAAGAAATAGTGCAAAACGCAACGGTAAGAGAGTACACGAGGAGATGTAACACTGTTAAAAACATTCACATTCACAAAGTTTTCGGTCTGTTCCGTGAGACCGAGGTATCTTCGTCCTAGAGTTGAGAGACCGAGCCAATTATAAGGTAAGTGCCGCTTGTCTGATCACCGGAGCAAGCAATAGTTAACAATTAGACTACGAGCACGAGTTTTCTACGAGCAGATAGTCAACGAGGCGCAGCCGAGTTGACTATCGCTCGTAGAAAACGAGGGCGAGTAGTCTAATTGTTTTAGTATAAATTTGCCGTAGTCTCATTGCACAAAAAGAAAAAAATGTCAAGTAACGCGTAGAAAAGAACTGTTTTATTATGTTACATCAGGTTCAAACGTGATGCGCGATGTGCACTGATGCGTAACTGATGACTATCAGCAGATAGTCAACGGTAATATAGCCAATCAAATTCACGGATGCACAATAGACTACGGTAAATTTACTAATTCCTATAATAATAAAAATTACAATTTCCTCGATTGTGATTGGTTTAAAAAACTCCTATTTCCCACTAATTCACTTGTCAAGCTGTTATCGGACAGTTTGTTATCGGACACCTTGTTATCGGACAGTTTGTTATCGGACAGTTCAATAAGCCAATCACATTCAAAGATGTAGTTAAAATTAACCAATCACATTTAAAGTTGTGGTTTAAATCAACCAATCACAACCTTGGTTTCAATCACCATAGAAACAAGTGTACAAACTCCTAAATTGGGGCTTTCTTCAAAATGGAGAATTTTTCCCCCTTGAACAATGATTATGTTTTAGAAGACAGAAGTGATATATTTTATCCTATGGCACAAATGTTTATACGAACTATCCAGACGAGTTCATTTGTGAATATGTTAACATGTTCAGATGAAGTTCAGCCATCCACAACATTGTTTATCGCTTCGCAACAACCGCGGCAAACGGAGGTAAACATCCACCCGGCTGTAATACCACTGCACAGTACGCTAGTATTTCCTCCCTCGAAAATCCTCATTTTGTTCAACAAAATCAAAATACAGGAACAATGACAGTAGACCAAGCCCAGTTTTCCTTTTGAATCAGACGGAGAAATTTCAGAAATAAATAATAGTAAAACCACAGCCTCCAAAAACATCGCTCAAGCAACTAAATCATGGATGACAACATACGTAGAACGTTGTAAAGCCAAAAACATTAATGCATTTAACTGCCAGTGAAAGACGAGAATTGTTTCACATTGCTAGCCGATACGTGCCTGTACAATCCAGCTCGATATCTGCGATTTCTTCGACATTCCCTTTGCACAGTTCGGTGCCTGCAGCTTCAGCAAATCCAGCAGCTGTTGGAGAATGTTCGACCAGCAGTTCCAATCAGTTCAAACCAAGTTTCTTCATTAGCGAATGTGGCAGAATTCACCGGTATGCCGTCGTCCAAATACAGCATGGCTACAAAAATCTCTCGGCGCCATTTTAAATTTTCAATAAACAGTTGAGTTCAGTGTGTTTAAAAAACACCAGCAACTTAAGAAAATCCCCGTCCCAAAAAGCCAAGGAAACGAAGAATCATAATTGACTCTGGCTCTGATGTTAACAACTTGAAGTGAGCTGTCTATTGCCTCAGCTTAAAAACCTTGAATCTTGCTGGAAAACCTGCCCTGGCAAGCGTTCGGAATTTTAACCAAATTCCGCACAGTTCTGCGCAGTTGAGCGTTTTTCATGCATGGTTGCGCTTTTGACTGACATAAGACTTGTTTTTCGCTCGTCACTTGGCAACCAGCAAATCCATTTTGACTGTTGTCGATTTTCCCTTTATTTCATAACTTTGCTATTCTTCTCTTCTCGGAAATTGTAATTTTTATGATTAATTGGTAATAAGACTTCGTGTCGTCCAATTCCGTCTGTAATCATACTCGTGATAAACAAATCGGACTCCCGCTGCGCGGTCGTCCGATTTTGTTATCACTCGTATGATTACAGACCGAATTGGACTCCACTCAGTCCTATTACCATTACCTATAACATAACGCGCGCGCTGGTGCTATCTTATTCCTATTGATCCATCATGAACAAAATCTTTATTTACGCACGGCCGTGCTCAATAAAATGACGTGTGCACCTGACGAACGTGTGCAGTTTCATCTCACATACAAAATTTTCGTCGAGTTTTAGATGTGAGTTCCCGAGTTAAAGTTTCGGCAATGAGAAGATTACTGAACAATCCAAACCCTACTTCGAGCTTTTGACTTTTACCTGGCAAAGATGTTTACTTCATCGACTTTGTTTGTCTGCATTTTCATTGGGTGTTTTTACTTTGTTAACTTAAAGAAGTAAATTTAACATTGACAGTTTTAGAGATTAGGTTAAGAGTTTTCGTTCAACTGTTGCTCAACTGATTGTGGCGTCTTAGGATAATAAGACCTTTGTTTTTCATCATCGTGCATCGCGAGAACTAATCAGTTGTAGTCAATTAGAAATTAAACATGTTTTAGCGCCCAAGTTGTCGTGGCCATGTTATAAAAGAATTGGTTCATGCTTTTAGCTGTGCGTATGTTGAGTTATGGATGCACGCTAAGCATGAACCAATTCTTAATTTTCATATTACTCTAATTGTTTTGTTCTCTACTTTCCCAGCCATGCAGAATCAAAGATATTTTTCTCTGTTAATACCTTTTCCCATCTTAGAAATTTAGAAAAATTGCGTTCAGCGTAGAGTCACTATACCACAAGGACAGCAACACGTTTCGTCCGCTCAACAAAGTTAAGCCCTCTTCCGAGGCGTTAGTACTTGGATGGGTGACCAAATACGAATACCCCGTGTCGTAATAACTTTTTTTTTTCCGTTCCTTTTCCAAAGCGATGTTAAAGACTACAGAACTGCTATCTTTGTGCAATGACGTTTCTTCTATTCAACTACTTTTTGTTCCTCGTTTCCCCATGGCGATATTTATGTGTATTTATTTACATGGTGGCTCCAGTTCGCAGCAATAAATAAACAGCGGGGCACGTCGTTCGAATTCTCCTCAATTCTCTCGACTGTTGATCCTTCAAAAGATTTAATCACGGCTTGAATCACACGAAAATTCATACAGCTGGTCAATTTTGTTACTTTCAGTGTCTTCTTTTCCTTTTTTCGGCAATCGAGTATGGTTAAACCTGTATGAGCGAGCACTTTCGGTAAGAGTCATTTTCTTAAAAGAGACTTTTATAGTTACAGGTAGCTTCTGTTTATAAAAACGTTCGCGCGAGAATTTATTCAATGTAGAGCATTTCTGCGATAAAATATTGAATACTTAGGTCATAATTTAAAGAATAACTAACTTGACACGGTACAACCGACCATGAAACGGCCTTAAACGCCAGACGTTCAAAACCCAAGGGGGGGGGAGGGGGGAGGGGGGAGGGGAGGGAACTCCATATGCAAAGGTTGAGAGATTTTCGTCGTCTCGGGTACAAATCAAGGATTCTGGTCTCACTTACGGTGTTGACGACGAAACCTCACCATTTTTAGCTGTCAAAGTATCGTTTATTATAGCGGCGGGGTGTACTAGAGGAAATAAAAATGAAAAGAAACGCTCTTATTTATTAATTTCTGTTTTCAAACTTGATTTCTGCTGATCTCTCGATTACGCGAGTCGGGTCTAAAAGTGCCCACGGGATCCACTCTTGAACAATAGCTAGTAATCGAACCTATTCTGTTTTAAGTGGTATTTTTTTACGGGCTTGCAACGGTTCATATGCTACAAACGACACGGATATTTTAAAAGAATGCAATTCCTTTTATAGTCGGCTTTACACTTCAAGAAAACTCGGAGTGACATCTTCATTAGACAACTTGTTTTTCGACCAGGAACACCCTTCACTTAATGATAGTGACAAGCAAAAGTGCGGAGGATTATTGACTGAAAAAGAATGCTTAGAGGCATTAAAAACAATGTAATCCGGTAAATCGCCTGGAACGGACGGCCTTCCTGCCGAATTTTATAAAGTGTTTTGGAAGGACGTCTCTCCTTTTCTCATACGTGGTCTTAACAAAAGTCATCAGAAGGGAAAGCTTGCTTTAACCCAAAGACGAGGCGTCATTTCATTAATCCCTAAGAAAGACAAGGCACTACAAGAACTGAAAACTGGAGACCTATAACTTTATTAAACTGTGACTACAAAATTGCATCTAAGGCGATTGCTTCACGTCTCAAGGCTGTTTTGCAAAATTTAATTGACAACGACCAAACGGGTTTCTTGAAAGGACGTTCTATTGCGGAAAACATTTCAGTGCTTGATCAACAATGTCATCTCATACACAGAAACAAAGAACATTCCCGGGTTACTTGTCTTTGTTGACTTTGAGAAAGCCTTCGATACTATTGAATGGGCTTTTGTCGAGAAAACACTGCAACATTTTGGTTTCGGCTCTTCTCTAATCAAGTGGATCAATTTATTTTATGATATCGTGATATCCAAAGCTGTGTTATAAATAATGGTTGGTCAGCGGGTTTCTTTGAATTAAGTCGAGGTGTAAGGCAGGGGTGTCCACTGTCGCCTTACATTTTTATCCTGTGCGCAGAGGTGTTAGTTACCGCGATCCGCAAAGATAATTTAGTTAAAGGCATCACAGTAGACAGCACTGAATGTAAACTCAGTCAATATGCAGATGACACTACTTTGATTTTAGATGGTACTCAAGAATCGCTTGAGCGCTCCTTTGTTATATTAGAAATTTTGGCGAGGTTTCGGGCTTGCGAGTAAATTGCGAAAAAACTGAAGCTCTTTGGATCGGCTCCAAGAAAGGATCAAACCAGATTATATGCTCTCAGAAAAATCTTAAATGGGCAGATGGCAAGGTTAAGGCTCTAGGTGCTTGGTTTTGCATTGACTGTGAGGAAAGTAAGAAGAAGAAGTACGGAGAGAAGGTTCATAAGGTAGAGGATATTTAAAATAATTGGAGAAACAAGAGATTAACATTAATTGGCAAAATTGCAGTAATTAAGGCTCTAGCTGCATCACAATTGGTTTATGTTTTGTCATCAACGACGTCTTGTTTAATGGGATAACAAAGGCGATAAAATTAAGCGGACTGAAATGATAGCAGATTACCAAGACGGAGGACAGAAGATGCAAGACATAATAGAATTTAATAAAGCCTTGAAAATTTCATGGATACTTAAGTATATTTCAAGCGACTACAAATCTAAATGGAAGTCTTTTTTTGATTTTCATCAATCTAAAGTTGGCGGGAAATTAATTTTTCTCGGTAATTTGGCACCAAAAGATGCCAGAAAACTTGATATAAAAGATGATTTCATCCAAGAACTTATTGAACTATGGGCGGATTTTAATTATAGGGATTCCTTTGCCTCTAAAGCTAATTTCAGTGCTGGACATATTTGGAATAACTCAATGATCAAAATCGCAGGCATGACTATATTTTATAAACACTGGGCTAATGCAGGGGTGATGAAAATTAATGATCTGATGACAAGTGATTCAAGAACAATATCTTACAACTGTTTCAAAGAAAAGTTTTGTTTTCCAGTTTCATTCCTCGAATTTTGTGGAGTAACTTCGGCTATCAGGAGTGCTATGCGATCTCTGGAATTGTCTTTGCCAGGTGAAAAAATTTTAGAAAATTTACTTATTAAGTTAAACTTTGATCCAACAAACCAAGTCAAGCAGCTTACAAAATCCTCATTACCAAGAAGTGTACTCGCCCAGAAAAAAGCCAAAACAAATGGATTAAAGACTGTGGATTCGTCGATGTGGAAAATTTGGACTGGGAGTCAATTTATCTACTACCTAGGATATGTACATTAGGCACGAAATTAAGGAACTTCCAGTTCAAATTTCTCCACAGGAGAATAGCTACAAATTCTTTTCTGATTAAAATTAAACTTTCGGAAACAAATCTTTGTTGTTTTTGTCAATCAGCACAAGAAACGTTGCTTCATCTTTTTTGGGAATGCCCGATCACAGAAGCCTTTTGGAATACCGTTCAACAATTTTTCGTCTCTGTCGATTTGATACCAGCCTCACAAGCTTTAACTCTATGTCAATGTTTAGGTCTCAAAGGAGAGAAAAGCGCCTTGTTATTCAATCATTGTTTACTACTTGGCATATTCTACATTTACTCTTGTAAGTATAAAAAATTCGACCATTCTCAATAGAATACGTTAATCAGGTTAGAAGCAACTTAAAAATAGAAAAACACATTTCAATTATTACAGGAACACAAAACGCATTCGAACAGAAGTGGCGCAAAATGCTCCAGGCATTATAACTCCTTGATCTCTCCTTTGAACTTTTGAACTTTTGTTCTAGAAAGGCAATTTTAATTGAATGACACTAGGTTTCTCCTTTTCTCGAGTCAAACAGCTTTAATTTAGTATTTCATGGCCCTATATATACATTCTTTTCTTTGTTCGTATTTACTTTTGTTAGTTGTTAGAATAGTGTTTTAGTAACAGTAGTAATTGGTTGGAGTGTATTTTTTTTAGCTTTGCCTGTATGAGTAATATCGTTGTAATTTGTAAGTAGTGTAAGTGATGTAAGTAACGTTATTTTGTTGTAAAATTGTATATAATAGGATCACAATAAAAAAAGGAAAAAAAAATTTAGAAGGCATTTGCGACATTGTGTATTGAATCGAACATCATCCGCGTTCCGTGTTACGCATTGAACCAACGAGTTCACCGTTCACTCAGCCTGCCAAACCAACCAACGAGTTCAGCAACCGGACCTGTGTGTTCACCCGGCCTACGTGCCTAACGCTTAGTCTAAACAAGAAGATTGAAGCAACTTTGACACAAGATATGCATTGCATCAGTGTATTCACAAATCAAGGGGTCCACGGGAAACATCGACATCAATAATTTCAAACATTGGCGCAAGTACTTGTTGGTATGCAATTGAAGACATTTAAGGCTCTAGAATTTTACTCTATCGAAATTTTCACAGTTCATTTAATATATGAGTCGACAATCATGCTGCGTGATTTGTAAAGTTTTGTGTATTCTTGCTGACATATATTGAGCTTGCCTGTTTAGCAGAACGCACCTGTAAATAGTGTTTGCGAGAAGGTTTATTCCATTCGATGTTTATTTTATTTTCAGTGTTCCACCGTTAAAGGGGCTCAGTCACGGCATCTTGAGTTATTTTGAACATCGAAAAAAATAACCGTTAAATTGAAGGAAACCTAAAAATAACACTTTTTAAAGATAGAAAAACATCAAAGAGCGATAATAAACCATAAAGGAACAAGGATGGTTAAGGATGGAGAAGATTGACGCGGATTGCAAACAACGAATTTGAAAAGTTGTGCTAAGCTTTTCAAACGTGACTGAGCCCCTTTAAAATTTATAAATACAAAGGGAAAAAAAGTGTTAAGAAGAATTCCTCATGCTTCTGATGGATCCACAGGCTCCCCAAGCTCTAAATACGTGGTGTATGCGACAGCTTGTGTATATAGAGAATTGTATGGAAAAATGGACCAATCAGAGTTGAGCATAAAACCACTTTGCAAGCGGCCGTCATCGCATGGCTGGTCACAATGGTCTTAGGAAAGCCGAATAGATGAATTTTAAGGCAAATTTTTCGTTCTTAACGAGTCTTTCGGCCGCCGAAACACACGCCTTTGGAGTGAAATTTCAATGTATTAGACTTTATGGAACTGTTATTTTTATTGCGATTCGGGACTTTTCCTGTCGAGGAGAAAGCGATTTGTGGAGTGACGTTTGGCCAGCGATGCATGGAGTGGTCTGCCTTTCCATTCTTTCAGAGGGAGGAGTAACGGTTTCAAATAACTTCACTAAACGGCGTCAGAATGGCTCTAAAATCGGCACAAGAGACAAGCTCGCGACACATCTGAGGTGGGAAAACTTTATTTCAAATGAGATAGTTATTTACACAATTGTTTTACGATCGGTGATTTTCCCATACAAACCTCTATATACAAAAGCTGTCGCAAACACCATGTATTTAGAGCTTGGTAGCCTGTGATGGATCGAAACTTTAATCATTTCGCTATTTTGAATAAACAAGCACACATCGATCAATGGGAGTATACCAGTTGCGTTACGGTGCGTTACATTTTTCTCTCACACATGTGAGCCTACTTCAATTTTTCTCTCATACAAAAGAGCTTCTTATTATATAAAAGACAATCATTATTTTAGCCTCTTAATGTTTTGGCAGATTCGTTACGTTCATTGACGGCAATACAGCCATTCACAATAGTTTAGTCTTCAAATAATTATAACGTTGCGTTACCATTCATGTCTTCAGATCTTCTAGCTGTTCTCGCGATCTCAACCTAAGAGATATGGTCTAAAATTCACGTTGCAAGATTACTTCTGCCGGTTTTGATGCCATTTCTAAACGATATGCACACTCTCGTTCCATCTTGTAGATCACAGTCACCTGGAAAGAGGAAATAGGAGCCGGGAAATTGAAGGAGACTCTGCTCGCACAGTAACTTTCCGCCGGCCTACGCTATTTTCCACTACAAGCACAGTGACCGTTTCTTCGACACCGTTTCCTCAGTGATTTTTATGGTCGATCTAATTGATTAATCGAGGCACTTACCATTTGAAAATGGGAACGTTTCCGCGGATGTTTTGTTTTCGAAAGACGCGTATCAACGAAAACGGGGGTAATACATATATAGCGCTCTTGCCTAATCCCGTCGGTAGCACCGCCAAAACATGCGATTCTATGAATGCATTCTATTTGTTCATCATTGAGAGTTTTGTGAACAAAACTCTGAAGAGAAGCATTTAAAGCTGACAAAAACTCACTCTCTTTGCTCGCCTCATCAGACGTCATGATGGAATTCATCAGCACGCGGGATTTTTTTACCCGAAATCACACCGCCACAAAGGCAACCAATCATGGCTCAGTTCCAAGTACCTCTTTGTTTCTTGACCAATCAGAGAAAATTCTAGATTCTGGACTAGCAACAGACAAATAGTCAAGTAATTGTATCAGGCATACCTTCCCGCCGCGACAAAAATATAAGGGACACCTGATCGCAGGTTACGCAAACGGTGGTAACTTAACTTCAGAATTCATTCTAATGCTACGCTCCCTAGCCCAAGCATCCCACGGAATTGCCTTTTGGCGTCTTTTCACACAAATCGCCGTCTGGTCTCTAGAGCGCATGCGTCACTTGTGCATGCGTACGCACATGGAATTTACAGAAGTTGTCGTCGTGAAAAGTAGTTCGGATTCCATGATTTTTAGGGCGATGAAATCACATACAAACAAACACACCGTTCGCGTAGACCAACGCTAAAGGTCGTTGAGCGTTATCGGAACGGATCGGTCTGCAAGGCTTACGAGAGATCAATTTGCGAGCGGTCATTTTGAGTGAATTTATCAAGAATCATGTCAGACCATGTTATACCAAAGGAGCTATCAAGTCTTCAACTTGATAAAAAGCATCTTCAGAAGCGTCATGGTATTTTTACAAGTGATCGTAAATCAAGTAGGATCCCAGCCCGAACTCATAACGTCTGAGCAACAAGAGCAGAAAGGTTAGAGAATTTGTTTCTGTTGTTTACGAATGTATCTGTTCGAGAACACCTCAGTGAAACGCTCCGAGAAACTTCGTAAATTATAATAAAGTTAAAATCTCGTACTAAACGATTCTCTCGTTATTTTCTTGTAACCATTCAGTCAAGAAATTGTGATGTTACAGGAGATTAATAAAGATTACACTTCTCTAATTTTTAAGTCTGTGCGTTTTACCAAGCCTCAGATATTCTTCGAAATATTTTGAACAAATTTACAGAGCCCAGTGTGGAGCCGTCATGTTATTGTACATCCACGGTACATCTGGAACTTACTTAGGCTATCAAGGCGACTGATTATCTGTACTGAACAAACAAGCATTTACATAAGCACTTTTCCTAATACTTAAACTTCTGCATGGGCTAAAAATCACGAGACAAGTATATGTTTTTCGACAAACGCTTTCGTAGCTCTATGTCACGCACCGCCATAACTCTGAAATTCAAAATGTCTCTCTTGTTTGAGAAATGAAAAAAAAAACAACAACAACAACAAACTTAACAAACAAACAAACAATGATAAAGGCTAAGGAAAATAGACTAAAACGTTTATGGGCTGATATAACGATCTCGACTCATTCACGAGCCAAAGGTCCGCAAACGAGTAATATCCAAGAAATGCAATGAAAGGCAGAATAGCTTGAGCACATCGATTCGATTTAATTTCGTACGACTTTAAATGCGGAACATTTAGCTCAATTGCAATATACCTAGTGCTTCTCAGTATAACGACTGCCTGGGTACACGCAGTAAGGCGTCTAGTTGCAAGATGATCCCTCTCTGGTAAACATCAACATGGACGATTAGGAGTTGTAATCCTATTGCGGGTTAGATGCCGCAAAAAATAAACTTTTCTTGTTTTCTCGGAACGAAACGATTTCGGAAAATGAAGCGCACGTTTTTAACTTCAAGTGGACAGCCCCTGAACCGATTTAGCTGAAATTTGGCCAGCGTATTGTCAGATAGTTTTCCTTGAAAACGGTGTCTGCAATTTTTGTTTTCTTTTTCCGTTTTTGAATAATCGTCATTTTTTCAAAGGAAGTGCCGATGATTTGTCCTCTCTGACTTGATCCTATTGTCACAAAAGAACAAATGCATGTGACAAAAATCTGAGCTGCGTTTTTCAGTGGAACGTGTCAAGAAGCACATGCGATGTTTATCGTTCTGTTCCGCTCATTCTTAGCGGGACTGGAGCTGAATTTACACAGACATATGCTTTCGCAACAAAAACGTCTCAATTACGCTCTCTCTTACAATTTTGAGATTTTTAAAGGAATGAGCCATAATCTGAAACTTGTAAGCTTTCAGAAAATGTGTGGTTTGTTGAGGTTGAAAAGAAAAATTAAAGCGCTACAGCCATCCGCGCGCGGACGGTCCTGAAGGGTGGCTGATACCTTAACAAGAGGACAAAGAACAATACAAACTTTCATAACTGGAGTAGTGCGGTCTTCCAAAACGGAAGACATGACAAAAACCTACCTGTGTAGATAACACTAAATAGGCGAAGTTGTTTCTCAGCTCCTGGGCCGATACCGACTGAACAAGAACAGGATGTTTTTAAACAGTCAATTCGTTCTTGAGTTATTCAGGAATGCAAACATCCCCTCAGGCATGATGCATCTTACTCGTTAGCTGCTAAATGCACAATATCAAGTGTATTATCAAGGACAGTTGATTAAATAAAATGCAACGCGACACAGTTTGACAACAGTTTACTTTCTATCTCAGTTAGTATCTTATTTACATCTAACGATGTGGTAGTGTAATCTTGTTCGAGGCTTCCATGTGATCTTGTCTGTGTAATGGCACATTCCTTGAAGTGTTTTTCTTCAAGTGTAACATTGCACACAAAATGTTCACAATGTCGCCTGCTTTGTCAAGTGTGTAAGTCATTGATTAACATACTACTCATCTCGATCGGTAGACCGCGAAACCCAACATTTTCTTGGTATCGTGAAAGTATCGAGACTACAGTTCTAACCTGCAATACATGTGCCACAAGGCCATAGTCTTTTAGAACGCCTACGTTCTTCGGTCTCTATCTCTATAACTAGATCAAATTTTACCACATCAGTCTTAGGAAGTGCTTTTAAAAACAATCTTTATTGTTAGCAAGATAAAAGCAGTACACAATAAGATTGACAAGATTTTGTTACAGCAGGAATAAATTTTCGTACCATTTGTTTTCGAGAACAAAGAGTTAAGTTTAAAACATCCTGTTTTCAAGAACTTGGAATCTTACACACGAAAAATCGATCTCAATCTCATTAACGTCCGAGATTGAGAATAACCAACAATTTTGAAACTTATCACATGATTTTGCGTTCTACCTATGAAATACTGTATCTGTTGCTTTTGCTTATCAGGGACTATCACTTCGTGCGTGTTGTTAAATCAATACAAGTCAACGGAGGGGGGGAGGAACAGAATAGGGAGGAGGGAGAAATGGCCCAAAAATAGTTGGGAGGCGGGAGAAATAGGGGAAAAAAGTAGGGAGGAGGGAGAAAAAGAAACGTAACCGTTTAGGGAGGAGGAAGAAATTGGCTCAAAAAGTAGGGAGGATGGAGAAATTGGCTCAGAAAGTAGGGAGAAGGGAGATTTACCCCCCTGTCCCCCCCCCCCCCCCCCCCCCCTCAACGAAATACTGACAGAGGCATTTTCTCAGTCATTCACGCAACAGTTTCAATGCAAGAATTTTGGCAGTTTAGCTTTCTTCGCCATTTTCAGTGTGTTCGAAATGTCTCATCAAGCCCTGAAAGTCCCCCCAATATTCTTTATCTCCATCACTTTTACCAGAATCATTGTCTTCACCCTCTTTAAAGGACTTCAACCAAATGCTGATGATCACAACCAAAGCACTCTGAATAGCGCCTGAGATCAAGCTTTCGTCAAAAAACTGCTGACCGATTAAGAAGAATGAAAACTGCACTAACATGATTGACATTCCCACCACAACTAACAGTGCAAAGTTTATTGCTTGCCACTTGTCCCACTTTGCATATGAGAAAAAAAATGAAGACAACACGTAAAATAAAAATGCCAGCATCACTATAGTTGTTAAGATTGGCAAAGCCCAGAACGGCTCTGTGATTATTCCAATCATTACCCACAAGGTATGATGCACGGCGATAAAACAACCTGGATATGCAGTGCAAAGAAAACCCCATGCTGGCTCTGCTTCGTCACCCTTCTCAAACTTCCACGAAATTGTACAGTTGTGACGGTGAATATGCCCGCCATTTAGACAGTAAAGAAATCGACGTAAACAAACAAAGAAAATAAAAAAGAGGTAGATCAAAGGATAAAGTACTTGCAGTTGGGTGCTGTAGACTGCAGCAACCATAGCCTCAACTACTCCCAGCCAAAACAAAACAAATACGAAAAGCAGAGCTGATTTAACCTTAGCGCTTTGTTCACGGTCACCCTGGTAGCGTTCCTTACAATATTGTAAAAATAACATACTAATTAAGTTACTCCCTATCAAAGAGGAACACAAGATAAGCCAGCATATTTGAGGAAATGCTTTTTCCACGTTCCTGAAGTTATGTTTAGAGCTTGCCTCTACAACGCATTCAACATGGTTTAGTGAAGGATTAAACTTGGATGGGTCGATGACCATATCCTCAAGCTGTTAAGAGAAAGAGACATTTCAAATGTTAAACGAATGAAAATAGGATTCGCCGGAATGCAAACTGCGGTGACCAAAATACACTTTCGAAGATTTTTTGTTCGATATCCAATTTGCATGGTCAAGCAGTGCCATACGAAGTGTTTTCTATGACAAATTGCTTTAAACACTTAATCTCATTTGCATTTGCACGACTTCGACAAAAGTAGAACATGCACTGTTTCCTTGGAGTTTTAGATAACAGATCATCTCATTCGTTTTGAACTGAGTAGCCAAAGGTACATTTTTAACATTAAAAAGCAAGTTACAGCATTCGGCCAACGTTAATACCCTGGTAAAGTGTACAACTCAGTACTGAATCCTTACCGTTGACAAAAATTGAATTAGCTTTGTCGTCTTCTTGTGTGGATTGCAGAATTCATTGATTGTTACATGAAGGTCTTGCTGTCTTCGGTGAGGCCATATGGTCGCCAACGAATACAAGCTCATGGCATGTAGGCTCAAGTAGCGATCACTCACATACAAGCACGATCGACTCCAAATAAATTTCAGCTGTTCTACTTCAGTGAGATTGACGGTGGAGTTAATAAAATGTACCCAGATGTTTATAAGTTTAGATGATGAGCCCTCAGAGGGGTAGAGAGCGTTCGAAATGTTGAAGTAATTATCAAGCGGAGGCTTTGTAGATGTTAGGGCATCATGAATTTGGTAGTCGTATTCCAGGCAGCTCTTCTCGATCCTTGGCTCGTCAGCTGGCTCGTCCGAGCTTTTTGTTGTGTTAACCGTGTTCAAAGGCGATGAGGAGGTTGTCATCTGAAATTTTACCAATAGTAAAAGCAGAAGAATATACTCTTGGATTAACCGTCTCCAGTTCATGATAAAAACGTACCGTTCATCTCCTTTTAGAAGTTAGCATAAGGCAACAACTGCTTAATTGAGTTTTGTCTCATCTACATATTAAGTAGCTCGAGGCTGTTATACAATCATTGTTTTGCTGTATAAATGCTGGCAGCTAGCTATGAATATTATTGCTGCACCTCTTTATCAAGGCAACAATACAAGTGGTTAGGAGTTCCGGAGGGAGTGCTCCCAGAAAAATTAAATGGAGGCGTGCAGCTTGCTTCCGAAAACCCCTTAGCTAGTTAAGACCAATATCCGCGATTTCCCCTAGACCATTTATATCAAATGCAATGCGAAGAGCTTTTGTTGATGGCGTTAGTAATGACGAAAAAGTAGTACACTAAAAAGGCCAAAATCAATACACGATTTCTGCCCAAAACCGATAAAAGCCATGATCTCCTTTGTGGTCGAACATACCTATATAGACCATATGAAAGAGTATCACCCCTCACCTGGTAAGTAGTAACCCATGAGCAGTTAGCTAATGACCCGTAGCATGTGGAGAAACGTACTAGACTTCTAATTCAAACACCATAACCTAAAGTTGCGGTTAGGTAAACGAAAACATGTTATTTAAAAATATCGCCCACTTAGCTTGTACCGCATTCCATGTATTCTTTTAGCTTTCCTATCATCTTTCATTGCAGAGAATTATCTGAATATATCTGCATCAAATGCCATATCAATAACATATACTTTAAGATGTCCTGCATAGGCGCCGGCAAAGACCCAACCGAAATACCGAGGGATTAAGGATTAAGGAGAGAACGCTAAAATCATCAACTAACGCTAGGTTAAACAGTGTTGTTGATTCGCCGTGATAGAACGAAGCAAAAGGAAGGCTGTCTGCAAGCACAGGAATGAAATGGTCTTTGAGAGTTCAGTTCAAATCAATCGTCTTTGTGTCATTGGGCACATAATTAAGGCCATTATCAGAACAGGCTACTACTGCCTGTCTTGATTTCGCTTTCGTTGTTAGCTTTTCCAAGTTTACTCTTCCTGCCCGCATCTCTTAAGTTCGTAGCTTTTTAGTGGTTATCAAGGAGTGAACGCCCTGGTGAAAAGTTCCTGTTGGCCTCAACGTCAGTAAAGTCATTATATAAGCTTTGCCATTGTTTTTATGCAGTAGTTATGGGAAGTCGAGTTCCTCATAAAGATAGTAACTAGGTTCGTTATGAAACACTGATCTCCCGATCGATCGATCGATCGATCGATCGATCGATATTTACGTTAATTTCCAGTCCTGAAGGGTGTGCCCGCTGGTATCACAGTAAAACTATAGTTTGCTCGCGGAAGAATGGAAGTTGGTTGACATAACCTCCCGTTGTCATGCTCTTTGCTACATAACTATGTTCTGGGCATGACGGGGTGCATGACTAGCGTAAGAGTTCCAATATCAATAATGCTGGTTAATTGTTATAATTTCACACAATAAAAATGAAAATGTTGCTTTTGAAATATCTGTCGCCATGTTGTCTCACAAGAAAAATTACACATATTAACATGTTGTTACCATTACAAAAAGAATGACGCTTGTGAAAAATTCCGGCAGGAAGAAAAAAACTGTAGGATCAAAATTCATTTCGTCTAACACATAAACCGCGGACAGCTCGCAAATACTAGCTCATTAGCTAGCATTAGGAAGAACGCCTGTGGCTCGTAAAAAATACAGCGAGGAACAAAAGTTAGTGGCTGAAAGAACATATATAGGATCGAGATGTTTACGCAAACGATGGAGAGCAGCAATGTCTTTACAAAAATTATAGCTTAGTTTCCTGGGGCACTAGTTGATGGGTCCCTAGCACTGACTTGGTTTACGAGAATAGAAAGAATAATAAATTGCTACATGACAAATCGCGTGCTGCGGAAAATATTACCAAGTGAAATACTTAAAGAATATAATAAGCCGTTCTGGTTGGTTGTCTAAGCACTCTCGTAGTGAAAAGAAGAAGCAATTATCTACTGGTGTTATTAGTCGAGTTGAAGTGCGCGGAAAGGCGACTTGAAGGAACACATGAAAACAGAGGTAGTGTGTCCCACATGGTTTACAGCTAAGAATTTTTATAAAGGGGGATCAAGTCAAAGTCTAAAATTGGAACTACACTAAGACATCGCGAGACATGATTGATAACGAGATGCGGAAAATTTTCAAGTATCTTGTTTTGCTCTTGTTTTGTTTGTGTCTCGCGGTGAATAGCAATTCTTGTTAGTTATGCCAGATGGCTGCACTGATCTGTTCCTGATCATTCACTGGCAAGACTATTCAACGAATGATTCTGAGATATTTTCTTAGTCATTGGCTAGCAAAGTGGCAGCATATCAACACCGCTCCGAGTTACGGTCTGAAAAACTCATAAGCATAATAAATCACATCATATCATTTTAGTAAATTCTGGTTTTCATGTGACCTTGTCATTGTCCAAAATCAAAAATTATTTTTTTCTTCGGAGGTTTTAGTTTTATCAGAAAAAAGTGTTATAAAACCCTTTAGAAACTTAACATTTTATAACGTCTTAGCTCGACAAGGTGCTTCATTTATAAATAAAACACGTTTGAATTTCCAAGCTTTAGCGTTGGGTGTCATTTCATTGCGGCCCGAGAAGGCTCTCGCGTAGGTCAAAAGATAAGTTATCGCTTTAGTTTTTGCAAACTGAACAATTGTTGTAATATAAGAAGTATTAATTTCAACGTGTCTGAGTTCTAGAGTAATAATTGTTCGTTTGAATAACAAAAATCAATGACAGATGTTCCTGCCACCTAACGGCCGCCATATTTGTACCCCTCCGTGGAGCACCAACATGGCGTCTCCATACAATGGGTAAAACACTTCTCCGAAGAATGTCACCAACGCACGAATGAAAAACTGCAGTAGCCTAATTCTTGGCGAAGTTGCTTAGCTTTGTTTAATGGCGTGATACAGTAACTTACGACAATTTTTGCGGACTTTAAACATGAAAATGTAGATATATCAATTATCTGTCAGATGCCAGATTCTTGACGTTATTAATCAATGGTTACGACCTTTAGTTCTAATCGCATGACCGGTGCGGTGAAAACCAACAATACCTCGAAAGGGCGATAAGACCTTGCAAAAAGCGTGTGCTAAAAGCCCCCCAAGGAAAATAGTATTCCGTGTTGACTCAGAAAATTATGCACTCTTGAGGTCTAGAAAAACTGCTAGTGGACGCAAAAAGCAAGTTTACGCCACTTTTGTATGAGATTGTTACTTAAATGCTCAGAAAGCCCCGCCATTTTGAAAAGCTGCCCGATGGTACTTTGATCCATGAAAGGTCTTTTCAAGCAGACATTACGTGACATTTACACAACCCACCTACATGCACTGATCGCGGGCGGTAATTATCAGTTCCAAAATATTCCCTCTTTAAGCCTTTCTTTTCCTTTGTCCGCCGTTTTGAATTCTCAAGCGGATTACCACTGTACACTCTTTCCCAGACTCACGTTACCCGCTCACCATTTCCCGTTTCCCGTTCTCCAGGAGTTCGGCGTTCTCCGTTCTTCCTTTTCCGTTTCCGCGGAATAGCGTATGGTTTTTGAGGTTCTGTATGAGATTGTTACTTAAATGCTCAGAAAGCCCCGCCATTTTGAAAAGCTGCCCGATGGTACTTTGATCCATGAAAGGTCTTTTCAAGCAGACATTACGTGACATTTACACAACCCACCTACATGCACTGATCGCGGGCGGTAATTATCAGTTCCAAAATATTCCCTCTTTAAGCCTTTCTTTTCCTTTGTCCGCCGTTTTGAATTCTCAAGCGGATTACCACTGTACACTCTTTCCCAGACTCACGTTACCCGCTCACCATTTCCCGTTTCCCGTTCTCCAGGAGTTCGGCGTTCTCCGTTCTTCCTTTTCCGTTTCCGCGGAATAGCGTATGGTTTTTGAGGTTCTAGATCTTTAAATAAGGGTAACTTTTTTAAAACTTTTTTTTTTTTTGCTGTGTTCTTGGTGTGGTTGATAGGGTACCTAAATTGTATTATCTAATACTGGAGTGTGAAAACGTCACATTATTAATATGACCGTTGTTCATACATCCAATGTTACAGAAAAGAAATAGTAAAAGTGAAGAATGATTATCATCATCAACAAGAACAACAACATTTATTTATACCAAAAGAATTACAGGTAAAAGTAATACATAGAATTAAAACTTGTAAATATGATATTAGCTGCCTATAATAACCATAACGGCTAATATAAGAAAATTAGGCAGCTAGCTATGAAATACAAGAAGTTAATTTTCCAATTTAAGCAACTGGAAAGAAGAAGTGCGATGCTCTGCCAACTGAGCTATGAAGCCACACACTGGGAGCGACGTTCGAATCCCGTTGAAGCCCTGATTTTTTTTCAGGCTTCTTCTTTCCAACTGCTTAAATTGGAAAATTAACTGCGAATTAACTGAAAATTAACATTCTTCACTATCAACTACAACCGCAGTTCAAATATGAATTATTTCGTATATACTTCACATCATGTCACTCCTCAAGGGAGATATGAACTCAATAAATTGACCTCGCTCCCAATGTGTGGCTTCATAGCTCAGTTGGTAGAGCATCGCACGGGTATTTCGCGGAGGTCACGGTTTCGAATCCCGTTATAACACTGTTTTTTTTTTTTTTTTTTTCAGGCTTCTTCTTTCCAATTGCTTAAATTGGAAATTTACCGCGATTATCATTCTTCACTTTCTTATACAACCGCAGTTCAAATATGAATTATCTCATATATACTTCACAAGAAATAATAAAGTTATCATTTTCATGCTATAGCTATTAATAATATGTTTTTTTCCTTGTATAGGATGTCATTTTTCGGGTTTGGGCCTTAAAAGGGTATCAATTTTCGCTTTCTTAGTCTTTGAATATGGTTAGGGTTCAAGAACCTTCGCGGCACACCCCCATCCAAAATTCGCGGGAGTACCCCCGGGACTTGAAGTCCCCTCTATAAGCGATGATTTATTGATACGTTGCTTGGCGGGGCAGTTTCAGACAGTTTTCTAAGCTGGAAGCACGAATAGTAGCTCATATTTGCAATCGCGTGCTGATTTATTGTAAATAAATTCCGTGCAATCAGAGACCTATTCTAATATTTCCGCCGTGCAAAATGTGTTTGATCACGAGACCATTACAAGTTTACTTCAATGACTGTTATAAATTCTGTAAATGAACCCCCTTCCCCACCCAATAACATTGAGCTGCATGTCTACAGACTTTGTTTCTTTGCAGGGTTAAGTATACCTAGTGAACCAACGGTTGCATGAGATTTTGCCGCAGTAACAAAAAAGGCCCACGGAGGAAAGTTATTTGGTCTTTTCTGTAAAGTATTAAGGTCAAACGGAGAATCTCATACCTTGGACATCAAAACACCCGAACACAACTAACCGCATTAAATGTCAAGGGCGCTGCACGTTATCTTTTTGTCGTATCCATGGGTGTTTACCACAGGAAATTTACCTCCCACAATGTTGGTCATACTCACTTTTCAATTTCCCGTGGTAAAAGGGTCAGTAACCGGTAAAAAAAGAGTCCCTTGTAACTCAGAGCGAATTTCCTTGAAACTTAAGTCCAAACATGCCTCTCCTATAACCGTTTTTTCGTCCTATAACCAGGACTCTACGGCATCTTTTCTCGACATTCATCACTATAACAGGACAAAATACCTTGACTGTTAAGCTACAATTTCTCTGATTTATCCGTAGCGCTTCAATTTTTATTTTACTGAAATCCTTCACAAGTTCGCATTGCGGACCTATTTTTTTCTGTTTTGTACACTTGACTGGAAAAACATGGTTATCATTTGAAAATTTTGCAGGACCCTCCAATGGAACTAACTGGTGGAAAAATCTTATCTATTGGAGGTCTGGTTTTCAAAATGTGATGGTTAGAGACCTTCCTTAGCAACAAATTCAAAGTTTACGACCGAACTTGAATAAAGAGCTCCCTTAAACCAATTTTTTGCAAACACTAAAGCCTACAGAAACTCATTTTATTGCCGAACCATTTAAGACTGGAACTCATTGTCTGGCATTGTCTTATATATAGTAAAACCTTCATTATCTAACTTTTTTTGGAATAATTAAATCACGGCTATAGGATATTTATTGTATTAATATTCACTGAAATTCTTTATCTTTATAGTTTACTTTCAAATTATATATTTATGACTGGATTTATGAAAACGGTACCCTGGTCCTATTTCTTCTTTTCGAGAAGCGGCCAATAACAGTCAAGAATTAAGCGGCGAGAAAGAAAACCCTCTGATTACCTTGGACTTGAATCCCACATTCATGCAGACGCCAGCTGTCAAACGGGTCAAATTGATAATTCAAAACGGGACCAGCGGAAACTTAGCGATCACGTGCTTATCAGCCGCTAATTTTTCCACTCGGGTGGTGAAGAGTGATATCTTTTCACCCTATGAAGGGTCATCTCCGTCAATATCCTGTTTCAAATTCTGTTAAGAAGAACATGTATGCTATTACTTTTAATTAAATTCTTTGATAATTAAAAATACAACCGAAATTGAACAAACAGAATAGAATTTAGAAGTCAGAACAGAAACTGAGTGAACAAAACGGAATTTAGAGCATCTGAACAAAACTAAACAGAAATCGGCGAAAGAGAACACAAATAGACGATGTCTGAATTTGCACTATGTGTTTTGGACAAACGGAACAGAATTTAGGAAATCAGAACAGAAAGAAATTTAGTGAACAAAACGGAATTTAGAGTATCTCAAAAAAAAGGAAACAGAAATTGGCGAAGAAGTATAAGACCTCATAGAGAAACATGGACGCACGACTTTTTTGTCTTGCGTCCACTTCTGCAGAATGCGTTCCTCGACGTCCCCAGAAAATAGCTCAACAAAACGCCGGGCTGGGGCGAGATAATGTTTTTTTTCAAGCAAAGGATCTTTTGTCGATGTAAAGGGAAAACTGGAGAGTGTTTAGCCAAAATTGAAAGATGGTGGCGGTTTTGAATTGCTGAAGATGGGTTCTCCAAATACAAAGCTTGCTCTAATCAATCCTCCGGCTGGAGGATATTCTGTGCCTTTCCTGCGGGATGCTGCGAGACTAAGCCAGACTTGGCCACTGTGGGAGCCTGCAAGAAGAAGCGCCCGCAACATTTGGTGCGAAAAGATTATACTCGTCTGTGTCTGTGACAAGGACAACGACGGAACTTGGAGCTCTTTGCCCTGATGCTCTGGAGTTCTCTGAGCCACCTTGTTCGCTGTTATGTGCCTCGATGAGGTCTTTCACCTCTTCAAGTAAAGAAAGACACATCGATGGAAGGTCTCCTCTTCGCGCAGCCATGTTGAAAGTGAAATGAAATTCTTTGAGCGGGAAATTGGTTTATACATTATAATGCTTAACTGGCTCTAAATATTCAGGTTCCACTCGGTTCGTCGGAAAAACACAACAGAATTGAGACATCGTCAATTTGTCGGTTCTGTTTCGCCAATTTCTGTTTCGTTGTTTTGAGATGCTCTAAACTCCGTTTTGTTCACTCAATTTTTTTCTGTTCTGATTTTCTAAATTCTATTCGGTTTGTCCAAAAACAGAATAGAAATTGAGACATCGTCTACTGTGTTCTCTTTCGCCGATATTTGTTTCGTTTTGTTCGGATGCTCTAAATTCCGTTTTGTTCACTGATTTTCTGTTCTGACTTCCTAAATTCTGTTCTGTTTGTTCAATTTCGGTTGCATTTTATTAGCAAAGAATTTGATAAAAAGTCATAGCATAGGTGTTCTTCATAACAAAATTTGAAGCAGGATATTGGCGGAGATGACCCCTCATATTCACCTACTTGGCTGGGGTCAACGTCCCTGTTTGCGAGAATGTTTTTATCTGCAACGATCGCGAATGCAAGTTTCTCCACTTCTCGTTTTGTATTCCCCTTGCATATACGGCGGCTGCACGCGCAGTACGAGCGGCAGTCAAAACTTAGCTGTCCTACCGAAGCGACAAGATAATAGCCTTTTCCTTCGAAGCTAACAAAAATAAAGGCAATGCTAAAGTTGCTTTGGCCTCTTGCAATTGTTAACTTGTGAATTCCGGGTTTATATGACTCCGAACAGCACATTTTGTTCAAAATAACACAACCATTGTCCCACCTTGCGATACTCGACGAGACTCGTCGAACTCGAGTTTCCATGCCGAACGCCGGTGACCCAGTTTTGGCGTTAAATTGGAAGCTTGGACACATAAAATGTTTCATATATTTGCTTTTTAATTTTGGCAATTATAAATTCCTTTTCGTGAATATTTCATTTTGATGCCATCTCCAGTGAGAGAAAGGTGCCTGATTTCAATGCTATTCCTGTTATGACGTCAGGCCGGTAATGTTTTTCCACCTGCTGAATCCTGATTGGTCAATTCAAATTTCAGGCGTGCCAGCCGTATGCAAGGAGGGACTTCCGAATAGAAAGGCAAAAGCTTCTCTGAGCAGATTGCGCTCGTCGAATTCTTCACTCAGTGCTCAAACTGGCCGCTGAAATGCCACGGTTTCGCACTTCGCGGATATGAGAGTCCAACAAAGACTTCGGAGGACACAACCAAAATTATGACGCAGTGAATGAATAGCCTGCCAGGTACAGTTATTTGCCGACATCATGAGCACTCAAGCCGTCAGGTGAGATAATCCTTTGTTTGGACATGCGTCGCGCAAATGAGGCCATTATCCGAGAGCGGCTGCCAATACCCACTGTCGATGAAGTACTAGAAGAACTAAATGGCAGTACTGTCTTTTGGACTCTAGATCTGCGCCTTGGCACGGTTTTTACAAGGTAGAGCTGCATGCAAATTCCAGGGACATTACCACGTTTACATTCTTATTCTTTGGCCATTTCAACTTCAGTAAAAATAACAAACAAACTGCGGTTATAAACATAACGAGACAACGCATGTCGTAAAAACTTTCATTTAAGAACTTGACGTTTCGTATGCTCCAACGTATATCTTCAGAACGGTTACCTAAACTACAATAAATTTAAACACTTAAGCTAATACCAAATAAGGAAAGCAATGACATTGAAAAAGTAAATAAAAATAAACAGGCCTAGTTAAGTCTGCTAGAAAAATATAAGTGGCTAGTAGAGAAGAAGTTTCTCACTGCCAACATTTTCATTAAGTGCTGGTTTTAAATCGCGAATCAATAAGATTTCCTTAATTTTGCAGTGTATATGACCCAAACAGGCCACAAGATTAAATGGGATCACTTTGACATTTTAGCTACTGGACAATCTGATATACACTGTAAAATTAAAGAAACCTTCTTGATTCGCGATTTGAAACCAGCGCTTAATAAAAAACTAGGTCTGTTTATTTTTATTTACTTTTTCAATGTCATTGCTTTCTACATTTGGTATTAGCTTTCATGTTTAAATTTATTGTAGTTTGGGTAAACGTCACTTCTGAAGATGTATGTTAGAGCATACGAAACGTCAAATTCTTAAATGAAAGTTTTTACAACATGCGTTGTCTCGTTATGTTTATAACCGCAGTTTGTTTGCTATTTTCATTACCACGTTTGTAACACATGACGGTTTATTCCGCTATAAAAGGCTAAGCTTTGAGGTTAATGCAACAACTGTGAAATACCAACACATCATCAGTCAGGTTACAGCAGACACAGAGGAAGCTGTAAACATCGCTGATGATTTGATTGTTCATGGAAAGACAGTTGCGAGGCATGACCAGAGCTTACACAAGTTGTTAGCTAGGCTGGAGGAGAAGAATCTTACCTTGAATGACGAAAAGTGTACCTCTGGAATGGTTAAAGTAGTTTTCAATGGAAATTCTCCTTTCAAATAGAAGCATGGCAGGGCCCACCGAGGAAAAGGTGCGAACAGTTTAAGAGGCAACCCGTCCGTCGTCGGTCTCCGAGGTGAGAAGTTTCCTGGGCCTTGTGGGATTTAGCTCGAGATTTATTCCTGATTTTGTGACCAAGGCAGAACCTTTACAATAACAAACAACAAACAACAAATAAACTTTATTAATAATAACACTTAAAACTGAGAACATGCACAACTCGCATATAGCGTAAGCTAGTCGAGGCAAGTTGTGCAGGAAGAAAAAAAAGAAAAATAAAAATAAACCAATTTGTAAGCTTCAAATAAAAGACTATAAATCACGACAGGAATGAACTACAAATAAAATACAGTCATTAGCATCCGGGGATAAATATGTTTACAGAATTGATTTTTAAAAGGTAGCTTAATAACCTAAACAAAATAAACAAACTAAACAGGCGAAGAGATTGACAGTGATTGACTACAAAAAGTTATGTAAAATATAAATTAATTT
>JAHPZR010002557.1:75000-78033 GCA_019787425.1 Platygyra sinensis
AGCAAAACAGCTCCGTTTTCGTTTGAAAACGGATTAGTGTGGACGGGGCCTTAATCAGCGGAAAAACAAAGAGCGAAATGGCGAAACTCCTTTAAGAACGGGGAATATTTTGAATGTATAATAAAGCAATTATTGAATTCGGCTTTCGTAGGATATGAAGAATTTTGCAGATCTCGGAGGGTGTTATCAACCTCGGCCTTCGGCCTCTGTGTATAACACCCTCCTTGATCCGCAGAACTCTTCATATCCTACGAAAGCCGAATTTATATATAATTGCTAAATTGTTTTGCAGAGGACGGCAAAGAAATGCGCAAAGATTTATAACGCACGTGCACAGCCATTGTTCTGCTCATTTAACCTTTTGTTCAGCGACGTTGCCGGAGCCCCATGGAGCCCCATCACATATTAGTGTGGAGAGCGAAAACGGAAGTTTTCGAGGAGGGTAATGGATTAACTTTACATGCTCATGTGCGAATGATGTTGTTTCCTCATATTAAAAAAAAAATCGTCTTCGAGCGCGTTCATTGTGGACGTGAACATTTCCATAAATATATTAGTGTGAATGCGATATTTAGGGTATCGTTTTGAAAACGCATCACTTCATTCCTAAACAACTTTCCCAAGAAGTGTTCCACTCCACTGCCCTTCAATTGTCATGAATTGTGGTAATGGTTAAAAGGAACTTTCTTGAGAAGTCCAGTTTTCAAGTCTACGCGCTATTCAGAACAATCGATAAACCTTCAACCGCTGGGGGTGTACTCCCTTATATGGTCTATATAGGTATGTGAGGCCCCAAGGGTATGGTACGTACTTCAGCCGTTTTGGTCATGTACTGTAGCCTTAATTTGGGTATGTTTTAAGAAGAAGCCACTTTTTCATCATTATCGAAAAGAGAATCAAAAAAAGCCCTTCACAAATTAGGTTTACGGTAATTTTAATAACATTGGTCTGAACTAGGGTCTGAAACAGGGTCTGAAACAGGGTCTTAAACAGGGTTTGATGTATACGTTAGGGTCAGGTCATAAATAGGGTAAGGGTTTTGGGAAGGGGGCCGCACACCCCCAGCCAATTTTTCTGGGAGTAGTCCTCCCTTCGGGACCTCCCCCATGAGAGCTCAAATCACTTCACTGCAGTACAAATTCAAGAAATCTCACCAAAACTGCCTTGAAAATGTACCTTCCTGATACCACTTTTTATTTCCTTTCAAATTTTCATAAGTGGCTTAGTAAAGTTTTTTTCACCCATCATTTTACTTATACAGTCGAACCTCTCGTAAGCGATCGTCCAAAATGTCAAGCATAGGTGGAAGAGTTTAGACCATACTGGGTTAACATTTTTCCTCATTAGAATATGGTAACTGCGAGTCTTACCCAATGCGCCAATGCCGATGCAATGTTTAATTGATGCAAAATGGAATTTCGAGAAAAAATTCGGTTCTTCCCTTTAAGAAATTTCCCATTTCAAACTTTTAGCCCTAAAAGTGGTCGCGGTCGCTTTCGAGAGGTGGTCGCTTACAAGAGTTTCCAAATATAGTGATTTGACCAGAAAACTTTTGGTATTTCGGAAAACTGCTCGCTGAACAGAGGTGGTCGCAACCTGGGGGTTCTACTGTAATAGGAATAACGTTCTTCTTGTTGGGAACTGAAATTGGCAGTTGTCATCGGTAGTTGCAGATCACTCATAGAAACGTATGCAGTAGTACCTATTTAAATGCGCCAGGTACCCTCTAGGCTCTTTTCTGATCATTTTCAACAGGCGTCGTTAATCGTTTGATGTGGCAATGTCTTCACTAGTCTCCTTCGCGGGCAGCCGTTGTTTGGAGTCGTCACGCAACGCAACATTCTCAGGTAGAAGCGTTGCGTGACGACACCAAGCGACAGCTGCATAGGAGACCAAGGTCGTTATAGGTCTCATTTCCGCCTCTCACTAGAGTCCGGTTTACGTTCTTACCCTCCCCCTCCCCCCGCGCCTCTTGGAAGAGAAAGGGGTTCGTCTTTTAAGCACAATCAATGTAGGCATTTGAGCCTAGTTTGGGCAGAGATTGACGCGGATGCCAAAAACAAGACTGCACCTACCAGAAAATACAACACGAACTATATAAACTCCCACTCTCCAAGAAATAGTGTTTATTTGTACCTTTTCAGATGGATATTTTTTAGTTTGTTTGTCAAAATGCACCATTCAGTTTTAAACAAGTACAAAACGTTATTCAACGCCTTGATAGATAGCTCACGGAACAATAAATTATCCAATCAGAAGCAGGCAAACCTAACAGACGACGGTGTGATGGATATGAATGGTTTCAAGTAAATTTATAACATAACTAAAGCAAAGCGCGCGCTCTGATTGGCTAATTCAGCATCTACTATTTGCCCATGGGTGTATGCTGCTGACGTACTCAATAACTAAAGCAGAGCGCGCGCTTTGTGATGTAGCTCAATTTGTTGCGGACAACATTTTGAACGCTGTGATGACACGTATCGTTGTCGATAAGAGTACAGACGACGCTAAACCACACTGATTCGATTTGTTTTTTACCACAATATCGAAGATTACGAAATTGTCTTGACAACTGAAAACACCGACTCGGACTTGAAGTGCACGCGCTGCATTATGCAAATGAGCTGCTTGTACGCGTCAGACTTTCCTTTCAAAAACTTTTACAAACTCGCTTAATATATGCAGAAATAGTACGAAAAAAATGTTTGGGAAACGAGTAATGACACGTACTCGTTGTCGGTAACAGTACAGACCACGATAAACCACATTTCGATTTGAATTTCACCACAATATCAACGTCAAAGAAAGTTTTTTCAGAGCGCGAGCTGAAAAAGGCATTGCGTGACACATTGACGCGAGCAGCGTGGTATGGACTCTAAAAGACTTCTGTTGACTTCTGTCTCAGTGTTATGTTATAAAACAAATGGTAAACGCCATAGCGTGTACTATTGAGTTATGGATGCACTTGGGAGGTTTGCTAAGCACTCAAGAAGCTAGAGTCGCACTCGGCTATCGCCTCGGAGGGTCCACAAT
>JAHPZR010002558.1:0-11843 GCA_019787425.1 Platygyra sinensis
CAGGCTGAGATTATTAGACATCAGAGGATTGTGTTAATCAAAGTACATTTGAATTCCATTTTAAAATAGCAATATTTCTCGTTATGCCACCTAATGTCATTAATGTGGCAACCAGAGGTTCATTAGCTGTTGAAACAATGCATGCCATTGTTCTGTGGCTGGCAAATTCGATATGATGTTAATGTTTGTAAACAAGAAACACCGCTATACTACTGAAACAGTGAAATTTCTGATATTTTATTTATGCAGTATATTATTGGGTATTTGCAGCCCTAATAATAATATAATCGAAAAAGCAATTTTCTACAAATTTACAACAGGGTCCATGAAAGGGAAGAGAATTTTGGATTAATCCATGACAAAGATACTATTTGCTCTGCATTTGTCCTGAATTTGTCCTTACAAATGTTATCTTTAACGCATTTGTCCCTGTTTAGACCAGGACAAATCACGATATTTAACTCAGATTTACACCACATTTGTCCACATTTACACTCAGGAGCAAATGCACAATTATCCTATTTATCTTCAGGACAAATGTCATATTTGTCTTTAAGTCAAATACCAACAAATGTGACAAATATCATATTTGAACCACATTTGGACTGCATTTGTCTGACCGTCAAATCCTGTTTTTTCGCCCAGTGTATGATTGAGCGAAATTGGCTCAGTTTTTACTTAAAATTGTACAGAGACACACACAGGATTACGCGCCATTACAGAGCTGAACAACAAACAGCCAAACAAACTTTCGCAACTTCAAAAATAGGTCCGCAATGCGCACATGTGTGGCTTACGAAGTTGAGCTGCTTTGATGGGGAAGGTTACAAATTAAAAGGATCTGGTTAGTTATTGAGTTTTTATATGTAGAGCTAATATCTGATTATGGTTAGATAGTTTTCAATATTGTTCGTGTCAATCAATAAAACAAGATAATTAGCATAAAATAGCCCTTAAATGCTCCTTTCAAGTTGAGGGTTGTTGGGTAAAGTTTCATGGAGGTGTCATTTTGACAACAGAGGTTGCACATGTAACCTAAGGATTTTAGGAACTGAAAAAATGTCACCATCATGTCTTACAGTGGCCTGATAGATTCAGTCATGATTTTGTTCACGTAACCAAGTGGAATTGAGTTCTGAGTTTTTTTCGGGGCAAGTGATGTGAAATTATTCCAGGGAAGCTTTTCCTATGAATGTTTTTTGGCATTTGTGTACCAGTGCAGGAGCACAAAACTTTGCAGAAGGGCTGGGATATACAGGAAATGATGTAACCTACAATAGAAGCCACATATGGAATGCTGTATTTTCAATAAGAAAACACAGAAAAATTTAGTTGAGGTAAGTGGCTATGGGGTTGCAAATGGAAGAATTTGAGAAAAAGATAGACGCATAACCATATCAAACAAAGCAATATTTTAATAATATGTTGAGATCTGTTGAGCAGTGTTTGTTTATTACATTGCTAATAATTTTAACCCAATAAGATTAACAATTTTACCTGGAGGTTTTATTTAACAGAAAGTTCAATAGAGAAGAGGGTGCATTTCTTTGGGTTATCTGGATCAGGATCAGTGATCCAAGATCAGTGGTGAATCATGGTGGCAGGTGCATCAAAGGAACTGATGAATCTTCTCTGGTCACGGATTCATTGGTTCCTTTGATGAACCATGCGAGTGATCTTGGATCACTGATCATGATCCAGATCACCCCAAAGGAATGCACCCAGAGTGTCATCATAATAGATTTCAGGAATAGTAAACAGAAAGATAAATTAAAGATCAGAGTTCAATGTACAGGGAAGTACATGATGGTATCGCATGACTTTAAATACCAGAATCTTTAAGGTTTTATTATGACCATTGTATCAACAATGTCCTTGAAACGTGACAAAGCATCTTTTGCTTTAAGGAAATTGTCATGAGAGCCGATTCTTGATTGGTATTGTTCACCAGAGATTCCCATACTACTTACTTCTGACGAAATCGTGGGCTTGCAGACTCTTGTCAACTGTGTGTGGATGGTTTGTCCAATTCGATTCAACAACAACAGCAAGGACAACACAAGCACAGAAGAGTCTCTTTTACTTTCAAGTAACCTCAGAGCCTTTCATATACTTTCAGACACGTTCACGTATTCTCAGATATTCTCAAGCAGGTCTGCTGAGCAGATTCGAATTGAAATGTTGACCTGTGAGAGCACAACTCCTCGCTGTAATCCGCACTTAGAAGACAAGCCGAATGCAGGAAAGCCGGCGTGTACAATCCAAGCAGCAAAGATGAACGAATAACTAGATAAAAAACAATCTTCGACAACGCGCTGTGTGTACTCTCACAAAATGAGCGCTTTCTGAAGCTTGGAAGCTTACATAACTTAGCCGAGGGTAGACTGAAGCCTATCTGCGACGATAGTAAACCACGTGACAACCACTACCGTGACAGGAATACCGTCGATTGCATCTACCCGTGAGCGCACTCGCGCAAAACAAGTTTTCACTTGACGTCAAACGTCTGAGTTTCAGGTGTCAAACTTTCAAGTTTTCCCGCCCAACTGTGAAGTTTTACTTCTCGACACTGCTCAAAGGGAAGATGATTCTAATCAACAAGAAAGGAAGAAATTATCAGAAAGGTGTCCCACTTTCAACGACTTGCTTAATCAAGTGAAAGAACTTGCGCAGGAATATTATTTCTCAGAAGTTGGTCGAAGAATAGGGTGCTGTTTCAAAAATCGTTAAGCACTACACTTCACATTTGGCGTGAAAACTTTAAAGTTTGACACCTGAAACTCAGACGTTTGACGTCACGTGAAAACATATTTTGCACGGGTGCGTTCACGGGTAGATGCAATCGACGGTAAATATCTTCGGCCATGGCATCGAGTGGTTTACACTTCGTGAAAGCCACACGAAAATTCAATTGAATTTAGCTACAGTAACTTTCCTTGCAATCTAAAGGTGAATAGAGATAAACTTATGTTGATTAATCGTCTATGGAAGTGTAAAAAGCTCAAAAGATTAACGATAATCGCTATCTTATTCACGAAAATATATCAGCTCGATGGATTCCACCTGCTGAAGCGGTCCGTATGAGAAAATTCAGTTCGCTCCAAGAACCAATCAGATTTCAGGATTTATTGAATTCCGCCCGCTCACGAGCTTAGAAGAGAAGATAAAACGGATTATTTTGAGCAGGCTGTTCCCATATATTTTCCGTTTGAGTTCAAATAGCACTTTCGAATGATACTTGGTCACTCTGTATCTTCATTCACATCCCCTTTACAACTTGAGCCAGCTTGCCGGTACTAACATTCCAACAGCCAACTCCGGTCTTCTTTTTCAGTGGCTTTCCGTTAATAGGCTGGTTCACGTGGCTCATATGCTAGTTCACTTGGTTCATATGTTGGCTACCTGCATGGTTCATATACTGGTTGGCTGCGTCGCGTTGCGTTGCTTTGCGGTGGTTACGCGGTGCGGTGCAGTGCAGTGCTGCTTTGCCTCGCTTCGCTTCTTTTTGTTTTGCTTTGCTTTGCTTTGCTTTTGTCCTTTACAGGATTCAAGAGACCATGATCGTTTTCTGTATCGTTTCTATGTTAGACCATTCCGTCCTCGTTTCTTTGTCACCCAGCCTAGCACAGAATTTGAAAGCGGTGCCACGGCGGCCCGAAGGTAAACCAAGCGTGACTATAGGAACAGATCCACGTGCACGCAACTCTTTTTTATGGTTAACATGGCCAGCAGCATAGATTACATGCGCCCTGTGACTCCGAATCCGGCAATGACGTCGCGTAACCAATCCCACAATGACGTCGTGCAACATGGCGGAAATACTCCAGCAAATTGATCTACCAAATCTTGCAGCCTTGGTTCATAACAGAGTGCATTTTTTATATTGAACATCCATGTTATGGTTAATTGACACGAGTCAAAACAAGGTATCCGCTGACGCTCACCTGTAAAACGTGCCCAGTAGAACGTGACCATATCGCGGGCTCAGGCTCCTTATTTTTGTTTTGCAATTTAATAATTCATGCGTTAGCTAATTATGTTAGCTGTGCATCATCAAGCTATGATGCAATTGGGAAAGGTTTTTGAACTTTTCTGGGCAGTACCTCTAGGCGATATACAAATCAAAGAAAAATCATCAAAGTATGTAGTTTATCATGATTATGATTATTATTATGATCATGATCATGATCATGGTTATGGTTGTGGTTATGGTTATGGTTATGGTTATGGTTGTGGCTAGTGTCCTAGTCGAACCTGCCCACACGTAGGTTGAAGCCGCCCACACAGAAAGTCGAATTTGCCCACACGGTCGAAGTTGCCCACATGATAGGCCGAATATGCCCACTTGCCGGGTTGAACCTGCCCACATGGTCGAAAGTGCCCACATTTAAGGTTGAATGTGCCCACATGATGCGAGTGGCTGCCTTCAATAGTTTCTTGGATTGCCTTAATGTATGTGGAATTGAATGATATTTAGGCTAGGTATAATTCTTGGATTGGTCTTTAATATTTTGCTCTTGAAATTTTTTTATACAGTCTTTTTTGAGTTTTTTTTTTTTCAGTATGAAATGTTTTTTAGGTTTTTAAGATTTTGGCCAAAATTCCCAAGCGCCCCTAATGAAAAAAAATTAAACTTTTACTGAAACAACTTGAAAATTACACACAGTATAGTCCAATAGTTGATCTTTCTTTTGATTAGGTAAGCAAAAAGTTTGGGCTTGATGAACATGTCTTAAGCAAGCACAATTTCCAAGGCAACTATATACTTTGAAAAATTGTAAACATTCGAAAGTGTCTCAAAGAGTTTCTTTTGCTTCGTTAATTGTAAACGACCCTTGGTAAGCTTTTCCGAACTTTTCGGTATGTCCATTTTGGGCAAAATTTTCAAAGTGTCTAAAAGAAATTTTTTACTTAGTTTATAGCTAAAAAAACTATTTTCGCGATAAAGTAAGTAAAGAAAGTCTTTTAGACACTTTGAAAATTTTGACCAAACTGCCCATGCTTCCCCTTTGCAAAAAATGTTTTTATCTAAGTTTATTTCTTTTTTGCTTCCTTTTGGGTTGTTTTTTTCATGCGCCACTTGTTACATATTTCAAAAATAGTTATTTTGCGAGGGAAAAAAAAATTGCCCCGCGTAGGTCTCGAAAACGGGATATAGAGGGTCCAGATGGCGTAATCTACCATTTCGCCATCTCAGCACCACTACGTTTAATGCCATAATTTTAGGTAAAATTCAATAACTTCCCGGAAGTTGGCGTCTTTTTTGATAAAAATACACACTGAAGCAGGCAATAATAGTGTCTGCAACTTTATTTGTTGTCTGCAGGTTTCGTAGCTCCCTTAGAATTGTATATGCACATTGAAAGTACGACTTTGACCTGACCTGTCACAGAGGAAATTCCAGTGCATACTACGTGACGTCCCCTTTCCCAAGAGCTTCGAACTAGTGAGTACACGTTTTTTTGACCTCCTTGATTTTTGTTATTTGTCACCCTCAAAGTACTAAGCAAAAGGAATAAAACTATCGGAAGAGTTGTCTAGGGTGCTCACGCAGCTGCCTTGAACATTTTCTTCCGGCCCGTGGAATACGATTGCGTCTGCACAATCTTTTGTCAAAGTGTAAGGGTGCTCTCTTGACCATTATGTTATTTTAGGACCTCGTCATTAGGACTTTAGGACCTTTTATTGATGTTTTGATGTTATGTTATACTTGTTCATGTTGCGAGAAATCTTTTGGTGTTGATTTTTTTGAAATCGGTTCTTTCGTTAATTAGTTATGATGTCATTTGTGTTGAAACTCTACATGTTAATAATTTTTCAAAGTCTTAACCATTTGGCCAGCTATTTAAGACGTCTAATAGCCCTTGACATACAACTGTAGGCCATGTGCATTCCAAATTTTGTTTCAATTGATAAAATCCTCGCAGAGTTATTAACGTCTAAAGTTATTAAGGTGTAAAGTTTCGACACAAATGACGTCATAACTAAATAGCAAAGG
Source organism: Platygyra sinensis (assembly GCA_019787425.1). Taxonomy (NCBI): domain Eukaryota; kingdom Metazoa; phylum Cnidaria; class Anthozoa; order Scleractinia; family Merulinidae; genus Platygyra; species Platygyra sinensis. The sequence goes on from JAHPZR010002558.1 coordinate 5,999, forward strand.
AACCAATTTCAAAAAAATTAACACCAAACGGTTCCTCACAGCATAAACAAGCATGATATAACATCACAACATCAATAAAGAGGTCTTCAAGCCTTAATGGCGAGTTCCTCAAATACTATAGTGGTCAGAGAGCACCCTTAACACTGACCGGAGCCTGCGCAGAAGCAAACGTTTTCTACGGGAAGAAAATGTACAAGGCAGCTGCTCGAGCACCTTAGACAACTCTTCCGACAGTTGGATTCCTCTGCGCGATGTTTTAAGGGTGCCAAATAGCAAAAAACACGCAGCTAAAAGACGTGTACTTACCCCTGGAAAGTTTGCTTGAAAGGCAACTTCATGATGTGTTCACTGAAATATACCTCAAAAAGGGTAACTGCAAAAAAAATCGTAAAAAATTCCCACATTGACCAATTTGAACAGAATTTTCACCAAAAGAAAGACAAAGACCTCTACTGTAACAGTCCGTAAAATATATAACGTTTAGTCACTATTTTTTACATTTTAGCCTCCGCCATTTTGGTCGAAAATGACCACATTAAATAGGTCCTCAATGCGTACTTCTCCGGTACTTAAGTAACGCTAAAAGATTCTAATATTGACCAATTTGGCCAGGATCTTCACCAAAAGAGAGACAAAGACCTCTACTATAAAACTGTTTAAAAATCTCGGGCAAAAAGCAGTAATTCTAGTCACTTTCTTATTATATTTTAACTTTCGCTATCTTGGTCGAAAATGCCCACAAAATAGGTCCGCAATCCGCACTTTTCTGGTACCTAAATAACTTTGAAAAACGGTTAAAAAATTCACGTTTTAAGGAAACAACTTGAAAATCACACACGGTATAGTCCAATATTTGTTCTTTCTGTTGATTGCCATTCAAAAAAAGCTGATTTAAAATTTCGAGTTTTTGCGACTTTTTTTGCACAACATTCTAGCAACAGGACATTGACATTGACCAACTGGGAATTTTAAAGTGCAATATCTTCCTTTGGTTTTTTTTTTTCAAATACAATGAACTTTCAGTATGATTAAGTACCAACCTAGTACAACAGTCAGTAAAAAAAAACAATTAATTTGGTTGACACAGTATGGTGCTACAGCTCCCCGAAGTTTGACACTAAATTTCTTCCAAAAATATGTTTTTTTTAAAACAGATGTCTTTATAAGCTGATAAATCAAGGGTTTTTTTTTAAAAAAGTCCATCTTATATGACACATTGATGTAATATTGGACTATTAACTGTGTAAAACTCACATTAATATATTAAAAACAAAGGCTTCAACGATGATGTTAAAGCAGATCTTCAAACTTTTTACTGATTTTTTATGGATTTTACTATTTCGATAATATTTTCAAAAATATTTGACAATATTGTCCCAAACTTGTTGTGCACACTCTGCTGTTCAAGATGTTCAAACTCAGGAGGTAGTTTAAAATTTCATTAAAACTGGTACGAGATATCAAAGATTAAATATAAAAAAACATGAATCAAAATTAGAGGAAAAAAAACTGCTTCCCTTTAACTAATTGTAACTTTATTGTAATTAATTGGAAATGTATAAGAATTGCATCATTCTTTTGCTGAGGAACGTATCTTTACATTCCAGTTTATTTGGTGTCTTAAAATTTTATTAACGTGGAGAAATCAATGAAAATGAAAATAAAAAATTTCGTCTTTGGTCGAATTTTCCCACATTTCTCAAACTTTAAGTAGGTCCAGTTTAGTAGCATTGAAAGGTAATAATTCCTAACAAAGCTTTGATTGTTGGCTAAGTATTGAAATATATCTTGTGTAAATCTCACTTCTCTGGATTAAAACGGGAGTGAGATAAACACAAAAAAACCTCTTCGGCGAATCTGCCCACATGACAAATTTTTCATGTCAAGACGTACATATTGTGCTGTGGAACAAAGAGCTATTAACCAAATCGTGTAATCTTTACACAAAATGTGTTCATATCACACAGGAGCAGTTTGGAGTTTCTTCAAGAGAAAACCACCTAATCTAAGAAAGTTAAAAAATTTGACGAAAGTTAGATTGAATTTCAGGCCAATTTTTTTTTTCACAGACGTGTAAGTACACTATAATACTTATACCTTTACTACATTTTTTCTGCTCAAAGTTTTCGACTTTCTAAAACAAAGTGGTTAAGGAGGGGTCTTCTCAGCACCGCGGGGTCTTCTTCTAAGTCACGTGATATCGAAATTTGAAAGCTTGCGGCCATTTTTAAGTACGATTCCACGAAAAGGTTGCATGTGCCCACCTAAAAAAATTGAACATCATATATCTTTCTGAAAATGCAACTAATGGGAACAATACTTACATAACACAAAAAACATGCAACAGGCTTTGCGTGTCAGAAAGGAGAACTCCCACTCTTTTAACCAATAGAGGTTAGAGGTGGGCAACTTCAACCGTGGTTGTGGTTATGGGTATGATTATGGGTATGATTATGGTTATGACTATGGTCATTGTCATTGTCATTGTCATTGTCATTGTCATTGTCATTGTCATTGGCATTGGCATTGGCATTGTCATTGGCATTGTCATTGGCATTGTCATTGGCATTGGCATTGTCATTGGCATTGTCATTGTCATTGGCATTGTCATTGTCATTATCATTGTCATTGTTATTACTACTAACATTACTTACAATAGCGCTACTTACAATAATAACATTGATTACTCGTTTATTCTATAACTGAGAAAATTACAGTCGTGCCTGTATTGATTGCAATTCAGTAAAAAAAACAAAGGCCAGTTATAATTTCCTCAGTCGTATAACTGTTTTTTTATATAAATAATTACATGACACCACAACATAACGTTGCACTAAGCTACAGTACCTAACATTCAACTACATCAGGAGCTATAATCAGGGACGGAGAACGTAATTCTTGGGATCCGCGCGCACTTATGATATGGGGCAATTTTTCTATTTTTGGAACAAATTGCGCCATCCTGACGTCATATATCCGCGCAGAACCACGCACATGTCGTGGCTTCTCGCGCGGATGTTGTAGTCAGTTTGGCACAATTTGTTCTAAGAGTAGAAACATTGTCCCATATCATAAGGACAGACCCAATACTAGAAATACCGCACTCTTAGGGTTTCCGTCTCCGATTATCATACGGCTTTTGACTCTATTACATTACATCTCCATTTTTTAACAATTGCTAGAAATAAAGGAAAATACAATACATTATAGTTACACTTACATTACTCACTATACTATACCCTACTGTTATAATAGTTATTCTACTTGCAATAACGTATACACACATTACATTGCCTAGACGTACTAATTATGCGTTACTTATGTTGCAAGAAAAAAAGAGAAAAGCGATAAACATCCAAATTCATTTGACGATGATAAAAAATACAAGCATATACATGGTCTTTGTTAATTAAGTGTTCGTTCTCGATGTATCGTAATGTGAGAGGAGGAGAGAGACATTTTCTCTTTTCGGGGAAAAGTAACTGACATTAGCTATACTTAGGTAATTTAAATACAACATATTGCGAGGGAGTGACCTGGGATGGACCAGCATTCTGTCCAGGGAAACTAGAAATACTTCTATCTGATTCATGCTACAGAAACAGGGGTAAGCTCCGGCAGCTATGAGAGAGCCTAGGCTCCAAGGCTTCACTTTTTCTTTTCACATATTGGATTTTAGGTTGTGGCATTTACATCTGACCGTAGACCTAAAGAACTTAATTGGCGTAAAGAACGCTTCATTTGACAACCATTGCGATACTAACATGTAACGTATTCCTTCTTAAACTCGTGCATTCACCTTAATAGGAAAACAAATGTGTGGTGTTTATTGGAATGGGGTGACTGTTATTGCTCCAAAGGACGATCACGCAAGCGCTAAAAGAGGGGTCTCGTCCACGATTCTTCTTGCGGGTAAAATAAGGAATACGAACGAGAAATCCAATTCAGTTTCTATAGTAGTGACTGATAGTTGGGTCAATCAGAGTGGCTATGCCGGAGCCACTCAACTTGGAAATTTTACAATTACAACCTGTGTACCTATGCAATATCCTAGCGCTGAATCACTCCAGCTAAATCTCTAGGCATTTCTTAAACGAAAGCCACTTTGTGGTGTGCTTTAGCTCCGATAATTTGTCAAGTAGACGATCAAAAATGACTTGAGAAGAAACATAGAATATGTCAAAACATCCAGGTTTAAATAACGGTTTAATGTAAGACCCAAATTACCACAATACAAAATCTAATTTTGTTATTCCCCTACGCATTTCACAATCTCGTTACAACAAGTGCGTCATAACAGTTTTTAATTCCTTCCAAGTTCCGACGGAAATAGGCAACAGAAAGCATTTCTTATTTTCGGAATCGCGCTTAGCCTAGCACGCGCGGTTAAAAAACAATCTGAGTGAAATGTAGGTCAACACTGATTCTCAAGGGCTTTCATAGCGTGATTCTGAGATGGTTCACTCGCTCGAGCACGATTAAACTCATTCCTCGTTAAAATTTATTATTTCAATAAATGTAATAGGAATCTTTATTAAATCCATTTTCAAATGACTGGTTATCATTGCAATGTGATTGGCTCTCATTTGACAGCCATTGCGCTACTCTGTCACTTCATTGAACTCGTACACTGACTTTAAAAATAAAAATAAACTTGTGGCATTTATGGGACTATAGTGATTCTTATGTTCCCAAAAACCTTTACACAATCGCTGCGAGTTGAGACTCGCCCAAGATTTCTTCTCGCGGGTAAAGTAACGAATACGCAAGAGAATTCCTTTAAGTGTGTTTCACTAATTCAGTTTCCGCCATTCTAGTGGTAACCGTAACTCAAAAATGGTTAACTAAATGGCATCTGACAATAAACTTTAGTCTCGCCAATAAAACGTCCTTCTATAACAATCGGAAGATTTGAGGTCGCCCAAAGAGTGATGGCCACTGAGTTTATTACCGCTACCAGGATATGCCTCCTCCATCTTTTGCGCCATACAGCTATTACAGGGACATTCAGGAAACGGGTTTCAATAGCGAGCGACACGCTAGTGAAAAACCACTCAATAGCTAAAGGAACTAAAGTGGTGACCGCAAAAGACTGCAGCAGCTCCAGGGGAGAATTGTTTCGCGTGTAATAATATTGGTACAAGTATAAGAAGCCGTTTGCAGAGATGATAGCACTTGCTTCGTACACCACGCTCATAATGGCGATATCTGCTGCAAGGCGCTCACGGCGAGGAGTACGAAAACCTCCCCAGGCTACGAGTCTTCTTTCCCAGACCTGATTATAAATATGATCAATCAAAGCTATTGTGCTGCGTTCTACGACTTCAGCAACACCGTGGATTACCCCAATCAGTGCAACGGATTCCAAACTGCTTAGATCCACTTGTAAAAGCCTTAACAAAACCGCTGACCCACAATACAGCGGAGCCAATAGTACGTATGAAGTTCCCGGATGGCTTATCTTCCATAACCGTTGAACACAAGCTCGTGAGATACCCTTGAGAAACACTAAAATGAGTGGTGAAAATAGGGCGATTAAAAATCTGCTAGTTTTATCTTGTTTCCTGTAAACTGGGTAAATGACAAAGGGTACGAAAAGAGAAATGGCAACTGTTAACATACACGGGATTGCAAAAAGTAAGAACAATCTTAAACGTTTTCTACTGGGACCGTAAACAAAATGCTTGGAAAAGTTGTACGACTGTAAACAGACCGATGACAAAAACAAAAAGTTTAAGGGAAGGGTTTGTGTAGTTGACAACTTGGAGTGAGAGATTCCAAGGGCTTGAGTGGCAATTCGATAGGCTGCATCCAAACAGAAGAAAGGTAAGCATAGCAAAAAAAT
>JAHPZR010002559.1:0-7500 GCA_019787425.1 Platygyra sinensis
CGAGACTTTTTTCTCTTACACACATTGATAATGAGGCGTTCTGGGACAATTTTTCTGGGAAGCGCCGGCGAGATTTGCGAGCCGGCGGGTCCCAAAAAAATTGTCCCAGAACCCTCATTATATATGTGTGTCGTCAATCCCCAGGGGATTATCATGTCAAGAGCACCCTTCTGGACGCCCTGCACTCCTCATCATGCGCCCTGCATGTCAGTTATCTGTTTCATACTACTGTCAATGATCAACTAGTGCCTCAGCTATTCCTGTAAATAATGACGATGACAATGACAATCATAATAATGGAAGAATGCGATGTGTAGTTTGCTAGGGGTACCATATCTAACAAGACAAAAATATTTACACTGACGGGATCTATAACCATCTTGGATTAGGGTTTAGGATTAGAGCCATTAACTTTCTCCCAAGTCTTGATGGGAGTTTTTTATGTACATGCTGCGCCTGCATATCTTAAAATTATCAATATATTTACTTATGAGGTGGTCCCCGTTCTAAGCCTGGTGGTTTCTCCTGCCCTGTATTTAAGTATTGCCAATATTTTTTGTTATTATTTACGTGGGAAATAAATGATGATGATGATGATGATGACGATGATGATCAAAACTCAGTAGGCAAAAGAGATACCTCCACAATTTGTGCCGCTAAACCAATATCCACAGTCACAAGTGTATTGTGTCGGGCTGCTTGTACTACTTGAACATTGTCCACCATTCAAACATGGGTTGTCAGTATCGCAGATTGTTTGGGCAACTAAAAATGAAAGCAGAAGATTAGATAGTTTTGTTTCCCTTATAGACATCTTCAATGATGTGAAGTATATATGAAATAATTCATATATTTGAACTGCGGTTGTAGATCAAAGTGAAGAATGATCATCGCAGTAAATTTTCCAATTTAAGCAATTGGAAAGAAGAAGCCTGAAAAAATCAAGGCTTCAACGGGATTCGAACCCGTGACCTCCGCGATACCGGTGCGATGCTCTACCAACTGAGCTATGAAGCCACACATTGGGAGCGAGGTCAATTTATTGAGTTCATTCTCCCCTGGTATCCGGTATCGCGGAGGTCACGGGTTCGAATCCCGTTGAAGCCTTGATTTTTTCAGGCTTCTTCTTTCCAATTGCTTAAATTGGAAAATTTACTGCGATGATCATTCTTCACTTTGATCTACAACCGCAGTTCAAATATATGAATTATTTCATATATACTTCACATCATTTCACTCCTCAGGGGAGAATGAACTCAATAAATTGACCTCGCTCCCAATGTGTGGCTTCATAGCTCAGTTGGTAGAGCATCGCACCGGTATCGCGGAGGTCACGGGTTCGAATCCCGTTGAAGCCTTGATTTTTTCAGGCTTCTTCTTTCCAATAGCCCTTTTCACGGTTAGCTTTTCTCATTTGCATTACAATACATTTTAGCATGTATGCGAGGCATTTTCGGGCTATTTTGCAGTTTTAGCCCGAAATTGCCTCGCATCCACGTTGGATTACATTGTAATGCAAATGAGAAAAATTAACCGTGAAATGGGCTATTGCTTAAATTGGAAAATTTACTGCGATGATCATTCTTCACTTTGATCTACAACCGCAGTTCAAATATATGAATTATTTCATATATACTTCACATCATTTCACTCCTCAGGGGAGAATGAACTCAACAAATTGACCTCGCTCCCAATGTGTGGCTTCATAGCTCAGTTGGTAGAGCATCGCACCGGTATCGCGGAGGTCACGGGTTCGAATCCCGTTGAAGCCTTGATTTTTTCAGGCTTCTTCTTTCCAATTGCTTAAATTGGAAAATTTACTGCGATGATCATTCTTCACTTAGACATCTTCAATGTTGTCAATATTCAGGGTTTCTCTGACCGGAACGATACATGGCATTTTTAACATAATTTTTTATGGAGGTGAATTCAAGAAGATATTCTGATTGTTCGAAAAGTTCGGTGTCTGACGCTACCTTCACTTCGCTAGAAGTAAACAACTGGTGAATGAAATCACATTACCAGTGGTTTGAGACCAAACATGTTTTTAAGGACTAGTATTCAAGGTTTTTGAAAATGGTTAACGTTGTGATTTCGTAAATCGACAGCCATGAGAAACTGTGTGAAGTATATATGAAATAATTCATATTTGAACTGCGGTTGTAGCTGAAAGTGAAAAATGATATCATCGCAGTATTATTTGAACCGACTGCAATTGCTTAAAAGATTGCTTGCCATTGAAGCCCTGATTTTTTCAGGCTTCTTCTTTTCAATTGCGTAAATTGGAGACATCATTTCACTCCTCCGGGAAGATACATATATGAAGTGAATAAATTGACCTCGGTCCCAATGTGTGACTTCATAGCCCATGCAGTTGGTAAAGAAGCACGCCAGGGTTTCGCGGAAGTCACGGGTTCGACTCCCGATGAAGCCCTGATTATTTCATTCTTCTTATTTCCAATTGCTTAAATTGGAAAATTTACTGCGATGATCATTCTTCACTTTCATGACAAACTGTTTCTGTTTCAGACTGAAGTACTCATTTTTAGGTTCATCTTGGTAAACAACGATGAACAAAGGTTCATGCTTGGTGAATTTCTTTTACTTACTGCTTCTTTCTAATATTTTACTACCTGAATCGATATGTGAATTAATTCACATGACAATTGATACCGTTATTATTAAAATTACGTCAACATATGTGTATGCAACGAACAACTCCATCTATCATTTGATGTTTTTGTGCGGTATTTATTTTTGGTTCTTTACATTCACCTCTGAATATATAATTGCGCCTTAGCGAACATCCGGGTAATATTAACCTCCACTTTTTTTCGGTAATTCACCAATATTTACTTCACCTACGTTCAATAATTCTTAATTACTGCTTCATGACTGTGCATGCAACTGACGTTCAAGAAGAGTAAGAAGATTTCTGCCTAACTTTATCAGTCCTTAAGTGACAGACGTTTAATTGTAATATATTAAAGAAGGAAATGTAACTTATCAAAGAAGTGGCCTTTGTGGTAGACAATCATGGGCAACTTTTTGTGAAATAGACGGGAATAAACAATTTTTTTTACATTCAGGCGTTATGTCGAAGGAAATAATAAATCTCGAAAATTATTAAGTTAAGGGATATGCAAACGATGACGGTACAAAAAAAAAACATTTAGTAATATACAATTTCCTGAGTTAAAGTAATGGGTGATTTGTTCCGTCGGATATTCGGGTATAATGCTTGTTAGGTCAATGATAAAAGACAAATAACAATAATAATGCCACGGGCAACCTTGTACTAAAGATTCCATGTCACCAGTGAAATCAGATCATTACCACTTTCTTGCTAGACATTGTTACAACATGTGAAGTATATATGAAATAATTCATATTTGTACTGCGGTTGTAGATGAAATGATCACACTTCACTTTCATTGTTACAACATGTTGTGTTTCTTTGACTAATTACCTTCACAGTTTATGCCAGTGAACCATTCTCGGCACTGACACTTATATTTGGATATATCGTTAACGTCATTATTGCAAGTGGCGCCATTTTGGCAGGGATTGCTGTCACATGGGTAGATTTGAGCTGCAAAAGATAAAAAAAAGTGCTCATAATGTTGAAGGACACATATTGTGCACCATACTATCAGCAAAATCTGACTTATTCGTTTGCAATCTAAAGACCAACAGTTTCAGTGCGCATAAAGAAATTTAGTCAGTCAAATTAGCTATTGACCATAAACTGTTTTCTGTCTCAAAACGACTTAGTGTACTTTCAAGGAAAAATAAAGAAGCAGCAAATAATCTATAAATTGGATTTCTTGCAAAACCAACAGCTTTTACCTACCTTCACAGTTATCTCCAATGAACCAGTCGCCGCACTCACAGTAGTATCTATCAGGATCGTTGAAATGCACCACACATGTTCCTCCATTCTTGCATGGTGAAGTGTCGCAGACGTTTGGACCAGTGAATGCAGGCCTCAGTCGATACACGAAGTTAGTGAAGGATGCACCCACCCCTCCAACACAATTTTCTGGAAGAGCCTTTCCTAATCTGTCATACTTGTCAATTATGTTTGCATCTGTCCAGCAGTCAGCCAGGTCCTGAACGGCAAAATATTCATAGTCCTTGTCGCGCGCGAGGTGCGCGCATTTGACCACTGTCGTGTATGGATCTGACGCCTTGTACGAGCTAACAAAACTTCCGAACTTGATCTTAAGTAGCCGGTCATTTTTTCTCTCTCTAAAGCAACCCAGTGGATTGCGTTCTGGAAGCAATTCTAAACGAAGAATTAGAAGAGAGGAAAATTAACAGTGTACAAATATAAATCAAGTATAAATCGGCTGATATATCTCTCAGGTAAAATAACATATTTGTTCTTTACACAACATTTCATAATCAAGGTCTGAGTGTTTCGGTTTCCAAACACAAAAAAACTGATGGAAGCACGAGGCCGAAGGCTGAGGGCTTTTATTGTTTTCGAGTGTTTGGAAACCCTGATGAGACACGAAGCACGAGTTTATGAAATGGCTTTTTGAATAACAACAATAAGCAGAAAAACAGTAAGACCATGTAAACATTTAGTTTTTGTTTTCTTTTGTTTCATTAGAGCATGTACTTAGTTGTTGGACAGTGTTCACAACTTTAGATTTTTAATTAGAAGCAGTAACCCTTTGCATTGCATGGTGTCATCATTTGCAATTTTGAAAAAGGGAGAAGCAGCTACGGAAAGGCGAGTCTTCCCGGGTCCGACCTGCGAAAAGTTGCATAGAGGAAGTTTCTTTGCTCGAACGTTCAGAGCCTAAAAGTACTCAGTAAAAAGATAAGTGGGCTGTAGATATTTTCCAAAAATGGCATGCTGCGCGCGAGAAAAAGATTCCTAAACTCGAGCCGGGGAGTGTGTTCAAAGATTATCATGTTCACCGTGTACAAACAAACTCTTGAAGAAAGCTGGTCACTATCCGTCTCGTTCGTTGTAATGATAACGATAAACCTGGCCCGGGTTGTTCGAAAACTGGATAACGCTATCCACTGGATAAATCGCTATCCAGTGGATAGCACGGTTTGTTTCGTTAGCACTTATCCACTGGATAGCGATCTGTCCAGTGAATAGTGTTATCCAGCCTTTGAGCAACTGTGGCCAGAGAGTTAGTAAACATTTGCTCAAGTACTGTTTGGAAAACCAAACGCGTATGTTTGGATATCTAATCACACGTGTTTTAATCTGTTCTTTACCGGGTATAAAGGGTTGTCCACGTGACCCAGATAAGGCTACACATTTTGTTAATTACCTCATGGATTATAAATAAGTTTGAAAAAACGTTCCATGTATTAAAGATGACAGAGATTGGAATGTACTAAAAACTTCTTTATATCATGGTATGGTACCCGGCATGCCCAATCGATGAAAACCAATAATCGATAAAATCGATATCAATCAATATCAATATATTAATTAATCGATTAATATCGGAAATCGATGAAAATCAATCAGCAAGAAAATTTTGAATGTCGATTTTCATCGCTATTATCGATTTTTCTTGTTTCGTTTTAAGGACGGTGCCTACTTTTGTTAGTGCGCACACATTCTGCGCATCACGCAAGCCATAGTTTAAGCGCGCGCGCGCGCGCTGGAGTTGACATTGACGCAATCAACTACGCCACCAAGTACACGACTAAAATTAAAGCAAAATTTTCCTACTGTGAACAAATCAATTTTAATGAACCTGTACTTAAACAAGGAACACCAGAATAGCAGCATATCGCTAACCAATAAATGTTAACGTCTTCCAGCTTAAAACCTAGCTGTTATCTTTCGAAAATTACACTGAAATCCAACTGCAAACATGTACCTGCAGATGGCGTAGTGCGCGCGCAGAAACGCAAATATCTTACTTACTGGGGAGGTGATGGGAAAAAATGTAACGGGCACCGTAAAAATTTTCAAAAAAGATCAGTAACTTTAAAAAACGCCTGGTAACCCCTACATTTTATGTTGCGAAGTGGAAGTGGCAAGCCTATTCAACATGTGATTAGTTTCTGGTTGTGAGCAAAAGGTGTTTAGACTGTATTTTAGCTGAACCAGCGGAAGGCTGTCAGAGACGTTAAAAGCGCTTTTGCAACGATTTTGTTATTAAAAACGTACCAAAAATGATTTTAATGTTACCATTTGGCATGTAGTATAAACATCTTTTAAATTTTGTTTGCCCTTATATATGTAAAGGCGAGTTCTAAGGAAATCTGTGAGGAAATATCCTTTCCCTCTTTTTTCAGAAAAGTGTTGACGTCAGCATTTTTCTTGAGATTTAACGCTAATTATCTCCAAAAAATGCGTGGCTACCCCTATTTTTCTTTGTGGATTCCAACAGCCCTTGCAAAGATCTACTTTTTCCGCGTGGTCCTAACCTGGCGCAAAAACCTTTGTATATAGTAGGCACCGTCCTTAATTTCAGCGAAAAATGTAATGGACAAAAGATAACCTTTGTTCGCGATAAAAGGAAGGGAACTCAAAGAAACTTTTAATTGTTGGAGCCCATTTTCCTGTGATTAAATTGCTTTCTTGGCCGTGTCATTTATGTAAATAGTGTGAAATAAATGAACCTTGAACCCTTGACTTATACTTTTTCACTCTGTAAAGCGGTAGCATCGCAAGGTTAATGAACTATTTTCAAAAAACGTCTCAACAACAACGATAAAAGTTTGTTGCATTCATAAAGCCACCTGAGAATTGAAGTTATCCTCTTTCAAAAGTTACCGGACTGAGATCGATGACAATCGATATAATCGATAACAATTACGAAGACTAGAATTGTGAGTATCGATTTTCATCGATTAATTGAGTCAATCGATAATAATCGATTAATAATTATCGAGTACATTGATTATATCGATTGCCTTCCGATGATCGATTTCCACCGATTGGGCACGCCGGGTAGGTATAAAGTACTTTTGTAATGTTGTCTAGAAATAGAACCGAAAGTGAACTTACCAAAAGTGTAGACTTCAATACGTTTGTCGATACCGATGCCATTCGGACAATTATTATCACTAAGGGAGCCCTTGCTATGATACTGTTGCCGTGCATTCGGTCCTGACCGACAAATACCATGATATCCAAGTGCGAAGAACTTATAGCTCTTATCAAAGGCCAACTCGGCGCATGCGCTGGTTGCCTGTTGAAATTTATTGTCGTTGACAAGATTTCTGAAGTCACCGAGTACATCGGGTAGTAGTTTGCTGGATGTATCAAAACAAGCGATTTTGCTGAAAGAGGGCACTGGGAAAGAAAAGAGGAAATATTTCATGGTTAAATGAGTGGAATTTATGTTAAATGAAAAAGAAAATATCATGCAACCTTAAAAGACCTGCATGCAATTGTAATAGGTTTACAAATTGTCGATACCATGCCATACTGAACTAGTAATGGAGTATTGTGAATGGCTAGGAACAGTAAAAAGGAAAATGTTTCATTTTTTATAGAGGATTGAAAAG
>JAHPZR010002559.1:12500-15708 GCA_019787425.1 Platygyra sinensis
AGTAAACGAACTTGCTACAATCTGCTAGCATAGTAATCGCCATTAGTTGAAAAAGACCTGGAAAATTCTTTACAAATAAGTTCTCCATAAATGCGTACACAGCTGTGCTTGATTCTTGAACCAAAATGGTTTAAACTTTCAACTTGCGATTGGATTATGAGGATACTCAAACGAAGCAACTTGAATAGAAAATACTGATCTCAGCGGAAAATATCCTGATTCTTTATTTGTGTTTATTGAATTCAATACGCGTCCCGCTACTCGTAAAGTACGATTTGGTACTGTGGTACGAAGCCCGAATTAACGCTCTTAGAGCGTCTAGTTTTCAAAAGCAGTGATAAACGGCTTGCTAATAAGCGACTGCCCTTTTTAAATAACAAATATAAATTGCAATATACATGGAATGAAAAACTATATATTGGCAAATTGATATTACGAAAGTTGGGTATGGTTTGCATGAACAACCCCCAAGTTGAAGACCATAAATGTTTGTAGCAAAAATAATTGTATAGGTCCCCTGTGCCAGGTCACACTTTCAGGAAATTCTTGTTCAGATTACAAGTCAAAGATTAATGTACTGTATTTGTATCTATTTTGCAGACAATGTGGTGAACACGATTTGAATGTGTTTAAAGTAAAAGGTCAACAAATTTGCTGCAGACATTGCCACTTGCAATATCAACGCTTAGACTGATGAGAGTTAGAGATTTCTCTTCTCCCAATGCTTAGGTGTTGGATGTAACTTACATTTACTCTGAGTATAGTGTCTATTCCTGGGTTCTCAGTAAATGTGAGGTCATGTACATGTACATGTACATGTAAAAGAGAAAAGATGCTAAAATGGAAAGAAGGCCTGGTTTAGTTACAAATAATAAACCTCACACTTTTTACAGTGGTTGTAACTTACTGGTAAATTGTAGATGGGAGATGTGAAAAAAAAAAACTGACGGACTTACTTCCACTTGAAAATAATAATTGAATTCCAAGGTATGGTTAAACTGACATGCAAAGTACTGGCAGGCACAAAATAATAACAATAATTATTATTATAATATATAAATAAAAACAGCACAAAAAAAAAACAGATTATGGAGTCAGCAGCCAACATTAAGTTCACCTGTAGATTATAGTTAATAACGATTTATATTTTGTTAAAGTGGAAGATTATCCACCATAGTGAATTAGCAATGAATGAATAGCTGATGGTTTCATTGCATGTTCTCATATTACGCCTCAATGAAACTTGTGCAAGGGGATCTCTTTACCGAGAACTATGCTATGCAGGCCATTTGAAGTATCCGTCAGTTTAACTAAAATTTGTGATTTACTGCAAGTGTTGTGGTCAACAACACAATGATCATGTAATGATTTTAACATTTTTACATTGGATGTTAAATATCTTGCCGAAAACAGTTTCTACACCACCTTGCTAGGTCACCTCAGCAATTATGATTTACAATAGTCATGTAGGGTATATAGCTGTATACCAGATCATTAATTTTTATACTGGGATGTTTTGACTGAAATTGAATTATATATGTCATTAAGTATTCTGTTTTAGTCCATTTCAATTCTAAATTTGATATTATAAACAGCAGCATGTCCTTGTTTGAGAACTAGATTGTTATTGGTGGATAAATTTAGTTCTTGGGAAATATAGCAAAGAAGACTCCAAGCCCATAGTCTCTTAAAATACCTGTTGGTAATTTAGCATTTGCTTCAAACATATTGGCTGGTTCTGGTAGAAATTATCCTTACAGGTATGACAATACAAAGTTCCCCTTCGTCATATTGTTGATGTTAATACACATAAAACACTTATTATTTATTGATTTAAGCTTATGCGTAGTCTCCTACTTCCACCTACATCCAAAGGAAAACACGTGAAGAAGTAGCTAGGACATCGAAAATAATCAGCCATAGATAACTAAACAATAACATTCAAGAGCTGTAAATTTCTGTTTGAGATAATAACTCAAGACAGACAGTGATCATAATAGTGAAAAATATCATCCAAAGCAGGATCCAAAAATCTTGGACATTGGTCAAACAAACGGATGACATATGCACTACAAAAACAGATTACAAGAAAACTTTAAGATATAAGGGATCAAGCCGAGCCCCAAATTTAAACACTTATCGTGATAAAAACAAGGATCTCTAATTGTTGTCCCCAAATTAGTAAGGGATTCTTTTTCCCTAGCTAGGCGGTTTTTTGACACTTTAATAAAGTTTCTATCTATCTATCTATCTATCTATCTATCTATCTATCTATCTATCTATCTATCTATCTATCTATCTATCTATCTATCTAGAAGTCCCACTAACTCTCGCGAAATGCTGCAAACATCTGACAAATCAACGAAGTCCGATTTTGACTGCTAAATTAAAGTTCAGCTACCGAACTTAAGTTCCACACAAAAATGATCTACAATACTGACCCTTGTTACCCCGCAAACGATCAGGATTGCATTCCATTAATATTATTAATAGGCAGTTTTTTTTCGTTAGTACCTTATATCTGTCGTTGGCGAATTGACCAGTAGGACGTTGTCGCACGGCTTAGGACGTTGGCGAATCGACCTAAGACGTTGGCGAAACGACCGTAATTCAAAAGAATATCCTATTATCAAATGCTACTCCGATCCGTGTGTACAAAATGCAGAGTGCAGACTGCACACAGGCGGTGTTGGGCTGTCGTCTCTCGACCGATTAATATTTCTGCACTCATGATGAGAATCAAACGAAAATTTTCTGGGAGCTGCTAGTGTAATATCTAAGTCAGCTACTTGCCAAGTCTCAATTGCAGGTGAGCATTTTGCTGCAGCAAAACTGGTAAATGGAATCGAAGTCGTGCAATGTTGAAAAACGTTTGCTTAGCACTCGCGCTTGACATATCATCCGATTCGATTAGGCGCCATGCTTTGTTTATCCCAGTGCCAATCGGTCTCTGCTTTTACAAGAACGCACTGGTCATCTGCGGGCACAGCTGGCAGAAACTCACTTTTACCCAAACTGTTTCGCTTGAAGCCTTTTCTTTTCTTTTGTCCGCCATTTTGAATTCTCATGCGGGTTACCACTGTAAACTCGTTCCCAGACTCCCGTTCCCCGTTCCCAGTTCCCGGTATTAGTAACATCCTTTCGAGACATTTTATATAGATACCGATTCCTGAGGGTTTTCTCTATAACTAATCATGAGGGTCTGAAT
>JAHPZR010002560.1:0-37500 GCA_019787425.1 Platygyra sinensis
GATAGTTTCCAGTTTATGAGTTCCAGTTTAGAAAAACTAGTGAGTAATCTACCAAGAGAATCATTGAAATACAACTCTCAAGTATTTGAAGATGAAGAGCTTGACATGATGGCCAGAAAAGGAGTTTACCCATATGACTACATGGACAGTTTTGATAAGTTTAATAAAAAGCTACCATCAAAAAAAGAATTCTACAGCATATAGAACAATAAACATATTTCAGATGAAGACTATGAACACGCTCAAAATGTGTGGAATACATTCTCTCTCAAAAATATGGGTGAGTACCATGACCTGTACTTGAAATCTGACATCCTTTTGTTAGCCGACGTATTTGAAAACTTCAGAAAAACATGTCTTGAATATTACAAACTGGATCCATGCCATTATTTTACATCTCCTGGTTTGTCATGAGATGCTTTGTTGAAGATGACCATCATCAAACTTGAGCTTATGACTATTATTGATATGTTCCAATTCATTGAAAAGGGATTGCGTGGTGGAATCAGCTATATAGCCAACCGATATGGAAAAGCAAATAATATGTACATGAAAACATACGATGAGATGGCGCCCTCTAAGTATATCATGTATCTTGATGCTAATAACTTATATGGATGGGCTATGAGTCAGTATTTACCAACGGGCACATTCAGATGGATGACACAAAAACAGATTGATAAAATAGACCTAGCCAAGTACAAAGAAGACAGTAAGAAAGGTATGATACTGGAAGTAGATCTGAGTATCCGGAAGAGTTACATGATCTTCACAATGACTATCCATTAGCACCAGAAAAAGTGAGAGTGGTAAAAGATATGTTGTCTGAGTACTGCCAAAACATTTCTGAGAAATATGGGATATCAACTGGTTTAGTAAGTAAATTAATACCAACATTGGAGAAGAAAGAAAAATATGTTTTGCATTACAGGAACCTCCAATTATATATTGATCTTGGTTTGAAAGTAAGCAAAGTCCACAGAGTACTTGAGTTTGATCAATCTCCCTGGATGAAGCAGTACATTGATTTCAACACAGAAAAACGAAAGAATGCAAAAAATGCTTTTGAGAAAGATTTCTTCAAGCTAATGTACAATAGCGTATTTGGTAAAACAATGGAGAATATTAGGAAGCGTGTGGATGTCAGACTTGTGACTGATGAGAAAAAACTATTGAAGTTAGCAAGTACGCCAACATATGTTAGCAGCAAGATATTCAATGAAAATCTGGTGGCTGTCGGCCACAAGATCAAAGAAACACTTACTCTCAATCGACCAGCGTATGTTGGTATGTGCATCTTAGATCTCAGTAAGACATTGATGTATGATTTCCATTATAACTACATTAAAAAGAATTATGGAAACAAAGCTAAGCTGCTATTCACTGATACTGACAGTCTTACATATGAGATTGAAGCTGAAGATGTATACCAAGACTTTTGGAATGACAAAGATAAATTCGACAACAGTGACTATCCTGAAAACTCACCGTATTTCGATAAGGCAAATAAGAAAGCCATTGGTAAGTTCAAAGATGAAGCTGCTGGAGTTCCCATTTGTGAATTTGTTGGTTTGAGATCAAAGATGTACAGCTATATTAAAGATAACCAAAAAGGAGGGAAGACCGCTAAAGGAATTAAGAAGAGTGTCATCAAGGAAGATATAACACATGAAAATTATAAAGACACTCTTTTCAATAAAAAACAGTTACATCACAAAATGAAAACAATCAGAAGTCAAAACCATGAACTCAGCAGCTATGAAATAAACAAAGTATCACTCAGCTGTTTCGATGACAAAAGATACATTCATGCTGATGGAAAGACAAGTTACGCATATGGACACAAAAACATCAAATATCATTTTTAAAAAAGATTTGTTTAGATTTAAAAAATTTATTATATATTATATATTATTAACAGGATACAATGAGTGAGAGAAGAATTATTGGAATTGTCGGCAAAAAACACCATGGAAAAGATACAATTGCGGATATGTTTGTTGATAGATATAATTTTAAAAAAATCAGTTTTGCCAATCCGTTAAAAGAAGGATGTCGTCAGATATTTGGACTAACATATGAACAGCTATATGGAGACAAAAAAGACGTTGTTGATGGGTATTGGAGAGTAACTCCAAGAAGATTACTTCAGTTTGTTGGAACTGAACTCTTTCGCAATCAAATAGGTCAATTAATTCCAGATATTGGAAGTAGTATATGGGTTAAATGTGTAGAGAAGATTATTTTAGACAATCCAAATACCAATTATGTAATTTCAGACATTCGATTCCAGGATGAGTTAGATATGCTCAAGAAACATAATAGTATTATTTTCAAGGTCGATCGTCCAGATCTATCAAATACAGATGATCATATCTCAGAGAAAGGAATTGATGATATTGAAGGATATGACAAATTAGTTCTCAACAATTCAACTATTAATAAGCTCAATGACGAAATAAATATATTCATACTTTCAAACAAATATCATATTCCTTAATTTTCATATTGGTCCCAGTATTAGTCCCAGTATTGGTCCCAACTCTAATTCCAATTTTGGAACCAGACCGATGTCCCGGGTATTGGTATTGGTTCTAACTCCTACCCTTATATTTAATTCCTATATGTTCATTTTATATTTTCTTATACTAGTATAGTAAAAAATATTTGGATTAAAGATTTGGTTTCTATATTGGTTCAGATTTTGGTTTCAGTGTTGGTTTATGGATTTGGTTTCGGTGTTGGTTCAGATTTTATATTTCTAAAATTTGAATCAGATTTGGTTTATGGTTGAAAATCCAGCGCAGAAATCCAGTGTGGAAATCCAGTGTGGAAGATGGGCTAGGACCCCCAACTACTATACTACTTGGAGTGTTTTCAATGAAGTCTTTGAAATGAGTGGTGTTTTTGTTATATGACTCCTGTTTTTAGCGATCAGTTGTAAAAGTAAATCAACAAAACTTGAAATCCGCTCTGTTGGGCCACCGCTACCAGAAACAATAGGCCTGCCGACTGGAGGACTAAGGTTTATGTATTTTGGTCAGCGTATAGAATTCTGGTATTTTCGGTGGGTTTTGGCCTGAATTAAGCCACTTGTAGGTCGTTTTGTCAATATGTTCCTTAGCGAACAATGTGTTGACTATTGTTTTGACTTTACCGGCTATTTGGGATACTATGAGTTCTTAGAGAGGTTTAAAGGATTTCTCGTTGGAGAATTGTTCTAAGCCTTCTTAGATTTTCCGAGTTGTATCCATATCAACTGTAATAGTCCCTTTGTCGGCATTTTTTAAGATTTACCTCGCTGTTAGTTTTAAGCGTTTGGGGAGCTCGTCTTTGATTTGCTCATAAATTGTCCTTAAAATCGGCAAAAGTGATAGTAGCAATCTCAAGTTTTGTCAGTTCAAGGTAATTTTCTAGAGCCACTGATGGTTGTGGTGGGGGTTGGCAGTTAGATCTGACGTAGAACTTATATAGATGGCTTTTAGAATCAGCAAATTTATATTTCAAACGCAGAGAGCGATCACAGGAATTAAAGTCTCTAATGAGATTTTTTTGTGAAGCCGGTTTTTCAGGGGGTTGGGATAAATTTGAGGCCATTTGCAAGCGAAGTAATTTCTTGCTCAGTAAGGTTTGGACATAATTTTAATGAATTTTTCACTAGTGGTCCTACGTTTGTTTTTGTACTGATTTCTAGAGGCTTCGCGCTTAGTAGATGGCTTTTGACTAATAGTCTGGGTTCGCACGGGTTTGGCACGAGAAGAGTCAGTAAACCACACATTTGAGTACAACGCAACTCTTTCTCTTTTATTTTCAAATTTGGAAAAAGCATTTACAAGAGTTGTGAGTTCGCTAATCTTGGCTTTTAAGTCATTAATGTCATCAGCCTTGTTCTGCTGTTTCTTGGCTCGTCTTTGCTTAGAAGCTCTAAAGTTGGATCTGCTGATAGCTGAGGAATTCTTTTCTTGCTTGCTGACTCAAAGTTGTTTCTCGATCTATGATTTGCATACGACCAGCCATTAAGACGCGGTAACCATGCGTAACGGATCAACATTTCCTAACTTCTGATTGGTCAGTTTATCCAGAACCAGTCTCACTCAGTGTATAAAAGCTGTGCGTTCGCGAGCCCTGGCCACAACTGCTCACAGCAACTTGAGCACTGTAACAAAATGCAACTGACGAAGGAAACTAACTATGTTTCCGAAACCGGTCTTGCACTAAACAATTAGTTCTTATCAGAACTCTAGTCACTCCAAAAGGCGATCTAGTCGCCGCCATTCTCGCCGTCGCTGACAACAAAACTATGGATGTTCAAAAACATTACAAGCCTACATAAACGTTTCAATATACGCACTTCTCTTCAAGTTATCCTCTCAGTGTTAAGAAGGGTTTTATTAAAGGACAAAAGTGGCGTTCACTGAGAACAAACTCGCTTAAAAAAACTTTTGAGTTACGAAATCTATAATTTCTAACTCGTTTATTCGAGCAAGGCTATCCTAGAGAACGCGCCGACAATTTTTTAGCCAAAGTAAAATTCTCATCACGAATCGAGGCTCTATAAAACAAAACAAAAACATCCAGAAATGTTTTCCCTTTCATCACGACTTTGAACCCGGCTAAGCCTAACCGAAGAAAGATTCTTAGGAAACATTATAACTGAGAGCAACAGACTCTGTCAAATATATTCTGAACCTGCAATTGTCGCCTACAGGAAGAACAAGTCTCTTAGAGACCTTCTGGTCAGAGCTAAAATTCCTTCGCACATTTAACAAAAACATTTTGGAGTTATAAACGGTAAGGGTCAAGTGACAATATCGCAAAACAAAAAAATTCTCATAATGAAACGAGGCTCTACAAAACAAAAACATCCAGAAATATTTTGCCTTTCGTCACGACTTTGAACCCAGCTACGCCTAACCTAAGAAAGGTTCTTATGAAACATTACAACTCAGAGCACTAGACTCGATCAAATATATCCTGCAACAGCAATTGTCGCTTACAGGAAGGAGACGTCTTAAAGGTAGAAGATTTCTCTTCTTATGTTGAAATATTTTTCACTCGTTTGCTGCGCTTATTAGCGAATTATTTTGCAACACTAGAAGACAAATTTCGTATCTCTGCGTGGCCATGAAATATCATCTATATTATCCTCTCAGTAATATTTATCACATACGGGGCAAAATTACTGAATGCTAATTGGCTGAGACAGAGGGCATTTGTTCTTAATCGCGAGGGCACTTTTGGTAATCAAGAGGGCATTATTATTTGGTGCTGATTGGCTGAGCACGCTTGCATTGAGTTGGTTTCCCGCTTCAAACGGATTTCAAGAACTCGTCGCTTCTGAGTTTGATCTAACACAGTTATTTCATCTTAACGTTAAAGAGAATCAACATGCAACAAAGCATATTTTGGTGGAAAATCAAAAGGATTTTTCCGATTAAAACTTATTGATTCGCAGCCTGAAAAACGTTTGAGTGGGGACGGCAGGTGTTGTACTGAGTATAGAATTACAAAACTTCATGGCCGCCAAACTGAAAGTTAGTTTCTTCCTTTTGCTTCGGGTCGCCTTATTAGTATTACAGCTCACCTTATCGGCGTAAAAGCAGCGTAAATTGTGCTGGTACGTGAAGTTTTCTCATTGGAGAGGACAGTTTTGGATTCAAGAAGTTATTAGAGCTCGTTTGGACATTTGTTTACGTCCATCATCGATCGATAAAGTAGTTTCACGCCGTTGCAAGCTTCGCAAAACAGGTGAATAGAATTATTTTGCTTACAGCTTTGTTTGTAAAGAAATTCCTTTAAGGGAATTGAACCAAGTTGCTGTGTTTTGTTTACTACTATAGTAGGCTTTCCCGTGCTACTGCTAGCTTGTTAAATAATGACAACCGGCAAACCTGTTTGCGCAGCTGCAAAACCTTATACAAAACTTTGCTCATTAATTATGTGATAAACAAGTAATCGTAAGTGCTCTCATGCAATTAAAGACTAATTTCACTTGTATTTTCAAAATTTTGTGAAAACTTTGAAAATACCCGTGAAATTAATCCTTGATTGCCCTCGTTCCTATGCGATTACATATACTAATAGTGGAAGAAGCGAGCGAAGTTGTTGCTTTGACTTCATTCATTCCATGGATATCATTTCTTTGACACGCACTAACATGCAATCAAGACTTGGTTGCTTTACTCAGGAACTTAGCAAAATAGCCCTTTCACGATTAATATTTCTCATTTGCATTAGAATGTAATCCAGCGTGTATGCGAGGCAATTTCGGGCTCAAACTACAAAATAGCCCGAAATTGCCTCACATGCATGCTAGATTTTATTGTAATGCAAATGAGCAAAGTTAACCGTGAAAAGGGCTATTTGTTAATTTTGCGGGTACGGAAACATTTTCGTTTTGCCATTTATTATTATTATTTCACATATTGCTTTGTGCTTTTTCAGACAATAGACCTCTTTAGCTTGGGCGGTTTGTTTTCCTGTTGTAGACCACGTGATGATACTCTTGAGAATTCTTGCTTTCAAATTTTGAAACAGTCGCTTCATATAATGAATAAATAAATTTTAAGATGGATAACAGAAACATTCTTCAGAGAATATCACATGGTCTACAATATGAAAGCAAACCGCCCAAGCTAAAGAGGTCTATTGAGTTCTAATGCGATTACATCTTCATCCGACGGCGGCAGAACTTTGATACCCACCCGGCACACCTGATGTTGTACACAAAGATACTGATATATAGAGGGGAAAGGTGTGTGTCAGAGAAGACAAAGCTTCTAGAGTGAAACCCTATTAAATGTTTACCTTGCTAAACTGAAAAAATAGAACCAAGCAATTGGCCAATCAATGTTGATATGTTAGCGCCTCTAAATTTAGTTGATATGACTAGCTGACTAACTAAACCCTACAATTTTTTTGCTGAAAAAGTTTATATAATTTGACGAAAAAATGCCAAGTCATACCTACTGTTAATCACATCACCTGGAGTCTATTAACGCTCTGGTTCTACTATTGAGACCTTTATCAGCAGACCAGCAAATAAAATTATATAAATTGACCATATGCAGTCCAAGATTAATTTTCGTTCCGCTGGACGGGCCAAAAATGTTGCAAGGGTTGGTATTGTTTCACGCATTCCATTGCACATTGTATTCTATTCTATTCACTAACATTCATATTCATGCTCAGTCGAAATAAGGTGTGGAAAAAAAATGATTGATCAGCGCCCAACATCCTTCACTATTCCTTTACGGTGGCCGAACACAGTTTTCGCGCGCGCTCTTGTTGGTGCGATTCAGCGCGCGCATAAAGCCCTGGTCAAACGGCGCGTGATAGTCGATGATAGTTGATTCTCCCCTAACTATCATCAACTATCATTCACATGGTCAAAGGGCCAAAGAAGTTCGTGATAGTTGACGATAGTTCACCGGCAATCGCGCAAGCAAGGTCACAAGAGCTTTGAGTTCCTAGCTCTTTCCGCGTAAAAATGTGAACACTAAATGGCGTCCCGTAAGACAAAAATGTTAAAGTATGAATTTTTCGCGACGAAAGAGAGCAGCAGCATGTTTTTTGACCGCTATCGGGCTAGCGATTACCAAAACAGCTGACCGAAAAACTATCATGAACTATCATACGCGTGGTCAAACGAGAACAACTATCATCGACTATCATGTAGAGCATGAACAAGCTCAAACTGAATGATAGTTGATGATAGTCGATGATAGTGCATGATAGTTAATGGTCAAACGGAAGCGCGCGCATAACTGTCATCGACTATCATGAGCCGTTTGACCAGGGCTTTTAAGGATTGCAAAAACAAACATACCGTTGATACAGCGATCACTTTATTTGCCCAATGCCCGCTCTATCTTTGCTATTTTTCTTCGTATTTGAACGCAGTGTGTTAATGGCTTTAGTCTTTTATAACAAAGGTATGCTAGAAAAGATAACGATGCAAAGAACCTAACAATATTTTCGGAATTTTTCTTATCGAAAGAAATCTGTCATGTATAACTTAAAATTTCTAATTTCAGACAAACACCGAACTATGCACCTTACACTTATAATCAACTAGAATATAGTTTATCTCTGTAACAAAACCTTTCTTTCTTTCGCAAAAGTTTTTTTTTATTATTATTTCGTTACAGACAACATTTTAACCCAGATCCGCACTAAAACCGAATGTATTATCATTCTGCTGGGCATTTCCTTTGCTCACTAGCCGAAAAAGTGCACACAAAACGTATCAACTCATTCACATCCTGCCAAGGATCCACCACGTTCTCAGTAGAAGACGCAGCAAGGTGTCCCGACGCACAGTCATGGTTCAACACCTTGGCTAGCTGAAGGTGATATTTAACAATTATTCGCCGAAGGCGAGGTGAATATTGTAGAATATTCACCGAAGCGAAGTCGAGGGTATAATTCGACAATATTCACCTCGCCTTCGGCGAATAGTTGTTTTAGTATAATTTCTGAGCTGAAAAAACAGAGAATAACGGACTAAAACATAAAAACGGGGACGCAATTGTTCGTTTGCATATATAGTAGTCTTAGTCTCATCGATTGTGAATCAGTTTACTCATTGAGTTTGGCCGTAAAACAATCGAGCAAAACAAATAAATTCTTCCGGTACCTTTGTTTTATCGCTGTTGACTTCATCCACAGTTGTTATCATTGTTTCAAAATGAGTAGCTTTACTTTGAAGAAAAACAGATTTCGGTCAATTTATCCGGCCTGCTGGCAATCAACGTAACCACTGCGTTTACGATTCTTAACTGCCTTGAACGCGAGTTCTTAAAAGGATTTTGGGTCCAAGGATGACAGTAGTCATTGTGAAAATTCTCCATCCTTTCAAATATTCTGGGCTTAGAGTGATCACTTCCGAATAGATAAAAAATTCATTCACCAGGCCCCCTGTGAGGGCCAACGCTATGGCACAACCCGAACGAAAACCATGCACCGTCTAACCATCATTAGCTTTCATCTGCTTGAGATATACCTTAAGACGCGCATCCGCTGCTGAAGAGCTGAATGGAGAATCCTGGACATCATTATTAGAGGTTGTCGGGCGAAACAGATGTCCTTCTGTCTAGTCAACGCCTAGTTCTCTCGCTAAATCCACATACTGTTCAATGCGCATGCCCTTCACTGGGCAGATGACTGACTGAGGGTTTCTATTAACACCAAAGACGTTACTGTCTCTATCCCGCAAAGTCTAACCCCAGACATGATTGAATGCCGGGATCTTCTGGGCGGTCCCCACTAAAGAACGCCAACTTAAAGTACGCTTGGTCACATGCAATGATAAAACGATCAAGCTTCGTCTTTAACCTTATCAACTGGCCTTCAAGATACTTCGATAAGTGCGTCAATTTATCCACAAAGAAGGGCGTGGCTTGTTTTGGAGTAAGACGAGCCTGCAGCTGCTCTGCCGTGACAAGACGAAGGTAGTCTCTCTTCAGTTTATCAGAAGCTGGGTTACCAAGACCTAGCCGCTTATCCCATTCCCCGTCTCGACCTATCGAATGGAAAATCTATCCTAACTTCCCTATGTATGAGTCTACCTTTTTATAAGACAATCTCAGACAACAGCCACATGATTGTTTACCACGCTGACCCAAAAATTCACAACTGTTGGGGTGCACTTGTGTTTTGCCACGCTTGTCTTTAAAGATCAGGAAACGGCACAAGTCCCTACGAGTCACTGTGGCCATGGTAGCAAAACCCGGCAAGGCACTAAGAAAAGCCTCAAGCTCCCCCTGAAGAGATTCTTTTTGCTTTTTGTCACTGATCGCCTGGTCATAAACTAAGTAGCTGTTGCAGTCTCGTATCCATTTCATCAAGGTTAATCACAGCATCACATTGGTGCATGATAGGCGTCGTTATAAACTTTCTCTTATACCCACATTGCTGACAAAAACGGAAATCAAAGTCATTTACGTGACCACAGGTTCGACACTTAACTGACTGAACAAGCAACTTTGCCATGACTGCAAGTTCCTACAAACAAGAAGAGGCATACTGTATCATATACCACACACCGGCAACATAACATGTTAAAACGTATGTCAAGACGCACCTAAAACATACTGCAAAAACCCAAAGATCTCCTGGAATGCCCTTGTAAAGCACCCACCTCTTTCTGGTCAAGACCAAGAGAGCGTTGCGTCATTAGCAGTGCAGCTCAGTGGACCCCAGTGCACCACAGTACAGGACTGTATGTAACTCTGCAGAAACTTTAAGGCAGACCCCGTTAAGGCCACCTACGGCCTGGTCATAAGTACTCGAGAAAGTACGCGAGAAACAAGACCTTGCGTGAAGAGATTTACACCAGATGATCCTGGAGAGGGGATTGGCGTAAAATGGGGAAAAGGATTCCGGTGCACGTCTCTCATAGCGTTTGAATCCAAAGCTATAACGTCCCAAGAGTGGCTCTCCCTGCCACCAAACTCCCTCTGAACAATCTCCCGCAAGCCATCCGTCCATTTACTATCTAAGTAAGATAGGCGCCTAGATGGAGCATCAGCGGGACTCTCTCCAGTTGGAATGTACGACATGTGCAAAGATAAAATTAGCTTCGACGTTGTGTAGAACATACTGAGCTCCAAGCTTCTACCTCCCTGGTTGTTCCAAGCCTCGACAACAGCCTTATTGTCAGCAAAAGCATCGAATCTAGCGTTGAACAATTTGTCTTTGAAAGCCACTAACGCCTTGTCCACCGCAGAGGCTTACTTCGCAGCGATGCCCGATACGAACTGCTCGTCAGTCCAATAACCAGATATTTCCTCACGTTAAGGGGTTAACAAAATAGCACCCCAGCCTGTGGTAGAAACATCAGTAGCAACAGATACGCGGACATGGTGCTAGTCCCTCCCTGTGACCGGATTATCCCAATCCTCTAGAAACAACCAACGTGAGATCTCCTCACGCAGTTCCCCTTTAATGGCTATTAGCTTGAGGAGAATACGTTGGCCACCCGTAATGGCAGCAGCCATCTGCCTTGTAAACAGCTGGGCTGCAGGAACCGCTAAACTAAAGGAAACACATTTCCCAACCAAGCGCTGCAAGGTTTTCCGTGTAATCTTGGAATTCCTGAGTATTTCACGGACAAGGTGCAGAGACTTCTCTTTCTTTTCTGGCTTCAAGCAGAACACCTCCCGAGAGGAATCAGCTAGAAAACCAAGATAGGGGACTACTACTTTACTTGAAAACAATATTGACTTCTGCAAGCCAAGAAAATAACCCAGCCTGACATGATGGTAGGCAACAAGAAATATCACTGACCTAGCCGCCGCCAGATGACGGTCATTAGTGGTATTCAAGGTAGCACATTCACGCTCATCGAGTGCCACCTACAGGTCGTCATTATGGCTATCATCAATGTAGAGTAAACAGGGTAACCCAGAAGCTCCAAAAAATTAATAGCCAACAGACCAGTAGTACAGTGAACAAACGGGAAATCTTCCACCCAAAAGGAAGGGTATTATAAGTAATTATTATATGGCTAGTGTTTGTAGCCGATATAACGCGCGCTCTGATTGGCTAAGTGCAGCTTAATGCTAGGTCATTATTCTCCCGTAATGCCCACGAGCCGATTACGGATTATGCAAATTAGGAAAGGAAAGGTTATCCGAAGCTAGACCATATTTGCTTTGTTTAAATTAAAAATCGTCGTGATACAAGACGATGAGTGACGATTAACATTCAGAGAGTTAATTATATTATCATTTTAGGGAAAAAAAATGAAGTTACATCGGCAAATTACGAACGAGTTAATTGGTCAGGGAGAAATTAAAATATTCAGACATCAAAGAGCAAAACCACGAAAGGAAAGGAAAACTGCCAGTGAAATGGAAAAAATTCAGCGGTAATTCTCGTCCACAAACAAAGGAAGCATAGAAGAAGTGTTGGACTTACCGGCTGCTGACCTTGACCACTCATTGGCAAAGATAATATAGGTATCGGAAAACGGATGGCGACGATTATGACCCTGACAACCTGTCGGTTTTGTAGCGAAGTATACAGAGGTTCCTTTCCGAAGGCAGGTCTCCTTTTACTGTCTTTTCAACATTTAAAAGCAATTGGTGACACCAGAGCAGTCAACATCAACAAATTTTCTTGCTGTACCACAAGCCAGTTTAAACTTCTTCAGGTTTATTGAATGGATAAATGCTTGTTACAAGATCTTTATACTCACCGGAAATGACATAAAAAGGTTACGTGATGTGATGTGTGCAGTTGTTCGAGCGGTATAAGGATGGAACAACTGCACATTAGTCGTGACTCCATCAGAAAAGCTCGTGAGACATTCCTCATACACAGAAGAAAAACACTGGAGCCTGCAGGCCTTAACGGAAGATATCAAATGTAATTTAATTTATATTAGCTACCTTTTAATTTTCTTTTGTTTATTTATCTTGTTATCATGTGTTATTATCTTTTATGCATTTCCTTTTTTATTAATGTTAAACATCACGTACCCTTTTTATGTCATTTTTCCGGTGAATATAAAGATCTTGTAACAAGCATTTATCAATTCAATAAACCTGAAGAAGGCTGGTGTTGGCCAGCTGAAATATTGTAACAACGCCTATGTTCACGTTGTCTTGACCAACCTTTGCAGTATATTTTCTATTTTTAAAAAAAATTTAGTCTGGTCACGATCTATTTTGATCCAAGGTAGAGCAAGTTTTGATCGTACACGGTTTTTGCGGAGTCCTTCTGGGTATTTATCCCAGGTTTTAGCTCCTTAATAAACAACATCTCAAATATTAAGCAGTCAAACTTCGTTCTACAGTTTCTCGTGCTAAATTGTTTACGTGACACTGCGTGCAAATACGTTCTGGCATTTAATAGTGCTTTATTTTACTCTCTAAGGATTTGTGTTTGCACGTTTATATTCAAATAACTTTTTCTTATTCATTTTGACTTGAAAATGACGTTGAGTAAACGTCGAAACGTCGTCGTCGCTTTTTAAAGTTTTTTGACAGTTATTAGAGTTTTTTAGAGTTTTTAACCGTTATGGTTTTAACTTTTGTCCTATCGCAATGTTTTATAGTTAGGTTATTGACAAAGCCTATTCTTTTACGATAATGATAATGATAATGACAATGATAATGACAATGATAATGATAATGAAAACGATAACGATAACGATAACGATAACGATAACGATGACGATAACGATAACGATAACGATAACGATCATGATAATGATAATGATAATGACGAAGATAATGATAATGAAAATGATAATGATGATCATGATCATGATCATGAATAAGAACATGATCATGAACATGAACATGATAATGATAATGATAATAGTAATAATAACTATATTTAAAGGGACACGGTCAGCTTTGTGATTTCGCTGACCTGGACACTAGTTTTTCTCACTTTGAAAAAAGTTTACCACAACCTGAAATCAAAGTTTACCTAGAAATTCGCTTCATTTTTCGCAGTGTTTTGCTTGATTTTTAATCGTTTACTGAAAAACCTGTTTTTGAGTGTCCTTTTGCTCATCCTAAGATATTATTTTTATCATATCTGGTTTAAAACAGTATTTATCGCGTCTCTGGTATATTCAAATTAGCTACCGAATGGTATATAATGTGCATGTGCACCAGCTGACTGTGACTCTTTAAGTGTCGAAAGTATTTAGCACTGTAGTGCTAATTGAGAGCACTGTAAATGAATAACTAAATATAACAAATGTAACACAAACTACTAAGAATCCCAACTGGTGGGAGGCTGACCAGTTGGCTATTTACACGACGTGGTCGAGGAGATGAACTCGGGACTATCAAGAACAAATTCAGATAGCAGTAGGGCGGAGGATTTGAGCCAGGGACCTCCAAATTTCAAATACAGCGCCCTAAACCACTCTGCCACGCTGCCTCCCTAATGATAGATGTGCCCCAACCTACAAATAAAAGCTAACCCTAATCAAACCAGTGTGAATATGAACAATTAAGCATTTGGTAAGTGCGTTTTACTTCGTCAACAAATTATAACCAGTTTCTACATTGTACAGGCCTTTACTGAAGCAGATATGACATCGTCAGGAGCCTATTACTCGGAGCGTGCAACTAGCCTATTTTCGTGCAACGGCGTTTTCACAAGTAGGGTTATTTTTAGATATGCCTTTCCCACTAAAATTACCGTTTTCCCAAAGCTTGCTTTGTCTTTTCACAGACTTCTTTTTCGCAGACCGTTTCGAAGATGAATTCGCTTCCTCACCACGTGATTTTTGCTTTTCCGCTGACGAGAAAGACCTACGCGGTTCTTCGTATTGCAGATATTCTTTTGAGCTACAACTTTCCGCATAAAAATTGAAATGAGCCACCGAAATACTGTCAGAGAGATCAGAGGAAGATTCCTCGCATGTATCCGCCATATTTGTTTGTAACCCATATAAGTTGTACAATCTACGTATTAACAATTTAATATAAATCAGTTATGCATTGGCTTCTAATTGGCCTTTGAAAACTTATTCCCGGAAAGAGTTTATCTAATAATAAACCTGCTTGTGAAAATGCCGTTTCACAGACGCTGTATGGAAGTTGCACGCTCCGGGTAATGTGCTTCAGTCATCGTCCATTCTGAAAGGCTTGGTTACCAATCATGGCACGGCTTATTTACGATAGAATATAATAAAAAGAATCCTAATAACAAACTCCTTACCAGTCTACAACTGACACAATTGGTCTTATCACACTGCTTGAGTACAGGCGGTCAAGCAAATCCTGCAATTGTTAGTAGCTCTAATTTTCACGGTGTTTGCATTCAAAAACATATGTCTGATCCATGAGTTTAAATTATGGATTTAGAGCTTTGTATGGGTTTGCAGTAGTAAAGTTAACGAAATAAACAAAATCGCCAACAGATTCATAGTCTACAACTGGCAAAATTGGTCTTATCACACTGCTTGTGTAAAGGCAGTTAAGCAAATCCTGCAACTGTAGCCTAAGCTGTTACGGTGTTTGCTTTGAAACAAATCTGCCTGAAACAAAAGTTTAAATTATGCATTTAGATCTTTGCATGAGTTTACAGTGGTCAAGTTAACGAAGTAACCAGTAATATATGGAGGTTTCAATGGGTGACTTCTAGGTAAAAAGAGAAAAGAAACGAGAAAAGTAACAATGCAATACGGTGAAAGAAAGTAGCAATGGAAAATATTTAATCAGAAACGTTGCTAGATATTATAACATCACTTATGTTTATTGTATATCTATCATAGAGCCTTGTCTTCAAACGCTATTTCGTCTCTACCAGAGGGAGTGTTTGCCAATCAGCGAGAGTTGTGGCAACTGTAAGTTAGTCGAAGCACTCTACATTTCAAAGCCGAACATTCATTGGTTCTCTCGTTTCAGTATGATACATGTAAAATGAAATCTTCATAGTGTGAAGTTATTACATCTTCACACAGTGCGTTATCGATGATCACAGATTTGGCCATAACATCAGAAACTTCTAAATGAGAGGCCAGAGATATCTTGTAGCTTTCTACCCTCCCCTATATAGAAAATTTGTCATGATTTAGAACTTTACATAACCCAATGGGTTAACAGAGCGACAAATAATATATGGGATTTTCAATGGGTAAATTCTATATGTAAAAAGAGAAACGAAACGAGAAAAGTAAGAGGCCTACACTGGGACCTTTGTGCGATTTAATAAGGCAACTTTGAGACTTAAGCAAAACTGGCAGAAAGAACATCGCAACTTTAGACGATTTTAGGGGACTTAAGCGACTTGATTCCACTTGAGTGATATAAATGTAAACTTAGCAACAGTCTCTCCATATATCTCTTGCAATAAATATTGGTCCGCACGGCATACATGTGCCCGCTCACATTTACTTGGTACAATTACTTTATAGCTAATAGTATCAGCAATGTTTTTTGAAAGCTCAAGTAGTACATGTACAGTGTAACTAGGCAAGTATATAAAACTTATTATATAATAACCCAAGTTATCCTCGCACAGTTTTTCCTTCGGCTGTTTTAAAATGGCGAAAGGTTTTGAGAATGAGGATAATATTACGTAAATAGGCAAAAAATAAGGTACAAAAAAGTCTTGCCAAGGCATTGAACAGGTTCGAGCAGCCAGAAGAAGAAAAATAAAGCCGTTTCTTTTAGAAAAAGATCCAGAAAAAATTCTCGAGCAGTCTCCGTCGGCAGTGGAGGGAGACTACACCGCGCACAAAATTAGTCTTGGTAAGCCGAGAACCATTGCTATATCTCGAATTTAACAAGCCCAATAAACAAAATGTTTCTGAGATTAATTTATTTTAAAAATTTAACTTTTCCCAGTGTCAAAACAACTGTTAACACGGTGATTGATGTCAGGAATGAAACATCAAAACATCACTTCTTAAAATCGGTAAAATATACACATAACCTTGCCTTCTGATGCGGCGAATGTTCCTGTCCGTTACTCCGTTTCAGGGTACAGCAGCAAGTTAAGATTAGCTAACCACAGCTCACGGTCGACAGTATCGCAGCTAAAATGTGTCTCCAACACTATATCAAACTGATTTGAAAATCACCAACCACAGAAGACAAAAATCTCCACCGTCATTTTACGCTCCTTTCATTCAAAACTCGAATCAAATGGCCTCTAGGTTGAACTCGACCACAAGTTTTCTGATGGTATTTTTTCAACCTCTACAATTCTCAAGGCAACGTCCAAGCTTTTCGGCTCATAGGGCTGCTCTGATGACAAAAACTGACTTGGTTTTTCCAGCACTTTCATCAAGAAATTTGGCAGTTCAATTCTGCCTTCGCTGTAAGTTTTCATTCCACGTGGAGCGACGCTCCAGTCAGGTTTGACAGTGGCGTGACTTTCCTCGACCAATCACAATAGTTTGCTACGCAGAGTAACCAATAAAATCACTTCATGTTGTATAGATAATATATTACGTTAAATGGCTTTTTCGTCTTCGCCAAAGTGGGCAAAAACGGGGCAAAGGCCGGCTTTCGCGTTATGTTGAAATATTTTGAAATAAAAAAGGCGTTTGTTGTTATTATATGAAAATAATAGATTCCATGTTGCGGTGCGTCTGTTCAGTAATATATCACGGAAGAAGTCAAAATTTGCTTACTGAACAGACGCACGGCAACATGGAATCTATTTGTTAAATAGACTACAGGCTGTTGATATAGCCTGCTTATAAACTGTAAAATTTAACATATTATTTTGATTGGCACTTGAACGCTGTTATTGTGCATGTCATCTTAGTTTCCAGCTATCCTATGGTAAAAAAGTATCAAACAACTTCTACAGTCCGTTGAACAATAAAGCTATTAATTGAGAATTCACCATATTCCCCAGTCCCACATTGACACCCAGTCAGACGAGTTAGTTATAATTTGTATAATGCTAGGGAGTCGGCAGTGCCTTCTGGGTCAAACTGAGCAATTTGGTTGTGGTCCTTGCTCAGTTAACATTCAAGTGTTTCATCATGAAACGGCTTTATTCCAAGTGTATAGAAAGTATGTCACACGATTTTGACATTCAAGACAATCATGCTGAGATAATGCTGACATTTTCGAGGAACCACGTTGAAAATAGGGGAGGGAGGAAAGGGTTGTTATTAACGTCTGGGATGTGTGTTTTTGAAGTTGTTTAGTAAGGAAGACCGTGATTTAGGCTCAATGTCTCAACCATTTTACAGCTGGCTATAGTTGGTAAATGTGACGAGAGTAGAAAATATTTCGCGAAATATTAAAAGAATCAGACAGTTTTCAGTATCTCTCCCTTAAAGGACCACTTGAAAAGGTTTCGCTGAAAATAGTACTTAGCCATGAAAACTCCCTGCTAAATCTTGTACCAGAAATGTTGAACTTTGCTGACCTGGAACCCAAAGAGAAGGGAATGTTTGAATTACAATATCAATTTCTCGATATAACTACGCCCAGTTTTATACAAGGAGGCTCTACCCCAAGATCCAAGTCCTTTTTCATTTTCTTTAGTGTACATGAAGTTTCCAGCTTGAAACACCTTTCACATACTCACACTAGGCCCACTACATCTCTTTTCATAGAGAAATTTGTAATTAATGCTTGAAATTCCTGCCTTTTCATCATACCTTCCGCCTGCTTAAAGGTGCAGCTTTATGGCCAAACATAACAAAAAAATAATAATAAAAAAAGGTAGTGTATATATTATAATGTAGGTAATAAGAATAACAACTTTCTTTCATGGAAATAGAAATCACGGTATTTTATTCCTGTCTTTGCAACTGCTTGTGTTGATTTTACTTGCAATGCCGATATATTCAAAATGATTGTTTACAGGTACACTTGATATTTATTTCAATTTTTGGTTCAATTGTTTACATATGTCTTTTCTAGAAGCAAAATAAAATTCTACATACAATAACATGGCTTGCGCTTAATATGAGTTGACGGTAAATCTCTCTCGCAAAAAGTAGATCTACACAGTCTCTTGAAGGTTAATCTGTCCATGCATCACTCAAAGCTTGGAGTATATTTACTCGATCGTGGATGCTGACTTGTGTACCATCGGCGAAGAAATGTCCAGTCTGGTCGAATTGGGTAGGATACAGAGGAAATGCAGTGTAAACAACACAATTAAGACAAAATGCAATGTTTTCCTTGAAGTAAGTGTTTTTTTAAAAAATTCAAATTAAATCACAGGTTTCGACCATCTGATACAAGATCTGG
Source organism: Platygyra sinensis (assembly GCA_019787425.1). NCBI lineage: Eukaryota > Metazoa > Cnidaria > Anthozoa > Scleractinia > Merulinidae > Platygyra > Platygyra sinensis. Next base: position 18,699 of record JAHPZR010002560.1, read on the forward strand.
CGGCTGGCGAGCATGATGGCCGGTTTTTTGCTAGCTCTGCCCACTTGGGATAATTTCTTGCTTTTTTCTGACGTAAATCTTACGTTTTCTTTACTAACTTAGCAAACAAGTAGCAAACAATGTCTTTAAAAAGAGGAAAACAAAAGAAAAAAGTGGAAGAAGATTTTGAAGCATTCGCACGCCATCAGGTAAGCTCAATAAATGATGACCTGAAAGAAATGGAGGGAACTCCTGTCAAGATTCAAAGAGACGTTAAATCTCTTCAGAGTCAAACCAAGACAAATGAAAGCTCGAACTGAAAGAGTCTTTGGATACAAAGCTGTAGGTATTAACAGTACAACTACATGAATCTGACAAAAGAATCGACCAAATCGAGAACGATGTCACCAAGTATGCAAAAGCGATCGATGTCACCTACGAGGGATTGTTGTCCCTGGAGAGATAACATAACATAACATAACATAACATAACATAACATAACATAGCCTTTATTAGTGTCTGAGCGTTCTAGCGCCTCTTGGCACTAATGGGGGACACATTTAAAAGTAATTTAACTATAATAAAACACACATAAAAAGCCTAAAATTATGTACACTACTCAAATACTACTACATACTAAATATTACTAAACACAATTATTTACAAACATGCTAGAAGAAATTAAAATGCATAGATTTCACAGTTCCCATTAACCCAAGCATAAGCGGGATTCAGTCCCACATCCTTCAACAATCGACGTTACATCGTTTTTGCGTATCATTTTCCTAAAAACTGCCAAAGTTCCAATATTTCTCTCCTCCTTGCTTAATTTTGCCCTCAGTTGTGGTCCGAGAAACCTGAGGGAGTGCTTTCTATAAGAAACAGTTTTAAAACGAAGTAAAACAAAATCTGCATTTCTCAGGTTATATCTCTTACCATTAGTATCCTCCTCTTTAATATTAAAAATATCGGCATTCCGCAATTAACCAAAATCAACAGGCGAAGATTGCATTGCAAAGCTCCGTGATATCATAGGAAAATGATCTCCAGTTGCAACCCGGTAAACATCGAGAATACCCACATGATCGATTGGGCCATTCAGGGATGATAGCACGCCAAGACTAATTTTGGCTAAGTTATATGTACCATCCAGAACGGTTTAGGGTAATCAAAAAGAAGAGGGATCTATGTGACGGTGTGCGCGTTTCGGATGATTTGATTTTGAAATACAGTCAAAAGAAGAAACAACTGAGATATGTTATGAAAGAAGCATTTGGAGCTGGCAAAAGACCTAGATTTCATCATGGCAAGCTATATATTGACGGTGAGCTACATAATGCTTCAGATGTTTTGAACAGTATACACTTCTGTATACGTGTAAGTCCCCAGCTTAAATCTCTACATAGCTTTAGAATTCGCTTGTTTACTTAAACTTCGTCAGGCAAAAATATTATGTAAATGACTCAAGAATCTTCTGACCATGATTTAAATCTACAATTGCTAAATGATCATGGGATTTACACAATAGACCATTTTACAGTTGTCGACTTGGTCACCTGGCCTCTGAATGGCAGCGAGGCTGGAGTTGACCTTGTTTTGATACAGACCTCACTGCTTTTATTATGCAAATCAAGTTGTTCTTATGCTAACTAAATTGTATTTACATGAGAAAAGCAGAGAGGTCTGTATCAAAGCAAGGTCAACTCCAGCCTCTCTTGCATTCATGGCCAGGTAACTAAGCACACAACTGTAAAATGGCCTATTGAAGGAATTATCGAGTTGTCGACGTCTCTCACTGTCAAACCTCAATACTCTGTTATTGACTTAAATACAAGAAGCTTAAAACAACACTTCGTACAAATGTGCAATCTTCATCGGTTGCTCTGAGACATGGCTTGAAACTGAGCACAGTTGTTTTCAAATTCCAGGTTACACTTTACTCAATGAAAATAGCACTTTTTTGACAGGTGGTGGTGTTGCTTTGTATACCAGATCAGGCTGTTCTTTCTGAATTAAAAATAACCTTAAAATAGACTCAATTGAAAACCTGTGGATAGAAACCCATAATATGATTGTGAGTGTCATTTATAAACCCCTAATTTTTTCAAACCCAGCATTTTAGACAAGCTCGAAAGAACTCTATACGAGGCGTACCCGATAAAACACGTGCTGCGAGATTTTTGAACGGCTTCAGAAACATTCCACAAAAAGCGTGTGTCTTGGGAGTCCGAGCAAAGGTTCAAATTGTGAGGAGAAGATATTAGCATACAAGAAAAACAAGCTATGCCTTATCAGTATTCTTTATATAAAGAATACTAACGAGGAGTGTTTTATCGGGATATATATAAAGCTCATGCACGTGACGCTTTATCGGTGTTTTTATAGACTGTTAGGCTCATGAATCATTAATGAGTTTTTGAACTATCCTTAACTGCCTTAAAAAGTTTTTCTTTTTTTGCAGCAAAACTGCCTAAATCTCTTAAGAGTGCAACCTCTTATCTTCCTCTATCTCTTTATCTTTCTCAAACAATTTCGCTTTGTACAAGTCTCTGAAATAGAGGTATCCTTATTACTGGAAAGTCTTAACACAAACAAGTAATTTGGAATTGACAAGATTCATCCACTTTTATTAAGAACTGCAGCACTCCAAAAGTACAACCATCAAACATTCATTTTTAAATTTTCTGTCAACCAAAGTACTTTTCCTGATAGCATGAAACTTGCTGAAATTGTTCCAATTTTTAAACAAGGCTCTCCTTTTACATGTAGTAATTATCTCAGTTCTCTCTTCCATAAATAAAATATTTGAGAAATGTATTTTTGATCAGCTGACGTTCAATTTTACGAATGAAAACATGATTTCCTCAAAACAATATTGATTTAGGCCAGCTTTTACAACCTTTGATGGTCTAATGGACTGTATTGAAGAAATAACTTTTTCTCTCGATCAAGGACACTATGCGGTTTCTTTATTCTTAGATTTAAGTAACGCATTCGATACAGTAAACCATCAAATATTACTAAACAAATGTAAGTACTATGGATTACAACAAGTGAGAGCAACTGGTTTCAATCTTACCTAAGTAACAAAAAACAACAGGTGCATGCAAATGGTGTTGCTTCTAAGACATGTTTTATCTCCACTGGTGTGCATCAAGGATCGATACTAGGACCTTTGCTGTTTATCATTTTCATTAATGGCTTTCCAAAGTGTTCCACCTCTTCTACTAGATTATATGCAGACGATACATCTTTAACAGCTTCTGGAAATCATCTTAACAGTTTATTACGTGAAATTAATAATTATTTACCAGCTGTCTGCGAATGGTTGTGCAGTAATAAACTGACCTTAATTTTACAAAAACAGAGTTTCTTAATTTCATGCCTCGTCAGAAGGAAAGCCACAATCCTTATCCACCACTAACTGTAGAAAACGTTCATTTACAGAAGTCCTTTCGTGTAAAATATCTTGGTGTGTATTTTGATTGTCACCTTACTTGGCATGATGATATTGATTATATATGTGGCAAAATTAGCAAAAATATAAATATAATGGTTGAGTTGAAGCATAATGTATCAAAAGCAACACTTATTAGTGTGTATTATTCTCTCATTTATCCTTACTTTACTTATGCTTCTAGACTCTAGGGAAATAATTACAATGCTCCATTGTCTCAAATCGTAAAATTACAAAACAAAGCGGTTCGTGTTATAAATGATGTTCCCAGAATAGAATCAATAACTCCACATTACACATCCTTAGGCCTTCTGAATGTTCCTGATATTGTTAAACTGAACACATGTACGCTATGCAAAGTCATTTGCATATAAATATTCTGGCGTGATCAAGACTCACGGGAAGGGTGTTTCCCTTGAGACTAGCAAACCCCCTCATTGGTGGCCGTGGGTTGTATAAAAGGAAAACAACGCTCTGGCATACGTTGTTGAGCAAGAAATCGAAATCAGTCGACTCGGCACTTTATTTGGAAAAATCAACCCCGACTAATTAAAAGACATTGGAGGCCAGGACCGAGTACCCTCTATTCCACCAGCGGGAGGAATTCAACAGCAGTCAATGCAGGTCAAGCGGCAGAACCGGCGGACCAACAAGCAAACCAAAACCAAGCCGAAGTGGCGGCAGGCCAAGAAGTGAGTGAATTACACGTGGGTGGTTACTCGTTAGTAACGCATTTGTTTAAGTGCGATCTGTCCGAGGTTATGTTTTATGAGATACCTTACATGAAACTGTAGTGAAAAAAGCGGATGATATACCTGCTCGAGATTGTGTTTATCACAAGTTAAAGGTGAAAGTGAAAGTACTCAAACCTATCTTTCATTAGAATGCGTGTGGTTGATCGTTCTAGCTTGAGTGTCCTGTGTAGGCATTATGTACCGTTTTTCATAATGCAATATGTTTGGAGAGATATCTAGCTCTCGTTGACGTGGTGAACTAACTGTTCTTCTATTTTGTAATAGTGATATCTTAACTTGCAAGCACATACCTCATTCGTGATTGTAGTAAGAAGAAATGACAAGGTTACCTCACTCGCAATCGTAGTGGAGAAAATGAGAGATACCTCATCTGTAATCGCAGTGGAAAGAAATGTGAGAGACCTCACTCTTGATCGTAGTGGGAAGAAATGTGAGAGATACCTCACTCGTGATCGTGGTCGGAAGAATGAAAGCGTTATCTCACTCGTGATCGTATTGGGAACATATGAGAAAAATGCCTCACTCGTGCTCCTATTAGGAAGTGATGTAAGAGATACCTCACTCGTGATCGTGGTGGGAAGAAATGGGAGAGTTACCTCACTCGTGATCGTAGTGAGAAGAAATGAGAGATACCTCACTTGTGATCGCAGTGGGAAGAAATGAGAATAACCTCACTGGTGATCGTAGAAGAAAGATATGAGATATACCCCACTCGTGACCGTAGTGGGAAGAAATGAGAGATGCCTTACTACTCGTGATCGTAGTGGGTGGAATGAGAGAGTTACCTCTCTCGGGATCGTAGTGGGATGTAATGTAAGAGATACCTCACTCGTGATCGTAGTGGGAAGAAATGACAGTTACCTCTCTCATGATCGTGGTGGGATGAAATGTAAGAGATGCCTCACTCGTGATTGAAGTGAAAAGAAATGAGAGAGATATTTTTCTCGTGATCGTAGTGGGAAGAAATGAGAGATACCTCACTCGTGATCGTGGTGGGAAGAAATGTAAGAGATACCTCACTCGTGATCGTGGTGGGAAGAAATGTAAGAGATACCTCACTCGTGATCGTAGTGGGATAAAATGAGAGAGATAATCGTGATCGTAGCGTGAGGTAATGATTGAGAGTGATACCTCAGTCGTGATCGTATTGAGTAGAAATGAGAGAGATACTCCTGATCGTAATGGGAGGAAATAACAGAGATACCTCACTTGGGGTAGTGGGAAGTTATAAGAGAGATACTCGAGATCGTGTAGGAGGAGTTTGGAGAGATATCTCATTCGTGCTCTTAGTGGAGAGAAATAAGAGAGATATTTGTGATCGTAGTTGGAGGAAATGAGAAAGATACCTCACAACTGATCATGGTGGGAAGAAAGGAGACGGATACTCGTGATCATAGTGGGAGGAAATGAGAGAGATGCCTCAATCAGAGTGGGAAGAAATAAGAGAGATACTCTTAATCGTAGTGGGACAAAAGTACATGATGCTGCAATGATTGTACTGGGCTGGATATAAAGGAACAATGGACAGAACTACTGGACGAATGGTGCTTGTAGTGTCATTTCATGATTATGCCGCATGAAATTGCGCTCATGAAGCTGGTTTGTTTCTCTGTTGTGTTCAACGCGAGCCACTTGCAAGCAATTGAGGAGCGTACACGGGTACTGGAGAGATTCCAGAACGATAGCGCGGATGCCATATTGGGAAAGAGTTTGTAAACGGCGAGCTCTAAGAATTTGCCATTTTGTAAGAATGTATTAGTCAAGCAGGTTTTCCAGCTCAAGGTTGTGGTCATGGAGAGCAAGCACGAGACTGCCGGTTATTTTTCGGCCGTTTCCAGTCATTGAAAGGGAAAATTTTGGTTTCAGACGATCAGTTTCATAGGTACCTGCTTAATTTGTTGGATGACAAGGAACAGTAAAGGTGTTTGACAGAATGTCCAAGGTAGACAACGCGTTTAAGAGCTGTCCCAGACCATAACGCTTTGGGGAACCACGTGTATTTGGTCAGCGCAGGCCAAGGAGAGCTCAGATGGAATTCATTCGGTGTTATACCTGCCAAGGGTATGAACACTACGCGCGGAATTGTAGAGTACGTTCTCCTGGCGGAGAGGAACAAACCCCAGAGGCCAAACGCGGAAGGTGGTCTGAGAACCGTAAGTGAGGAGAGTACATGTGTGCATTTAAACAAGAAATGTTGAGATATATTGGTTTCAAATGGTGATTGATTGGATTGCAAATGAAGTCTCGTAGGAATCATGTAATTAGGCATCTAAGGAATAAAAGTTGAGAGATGAATGGAGCTGTAATAGCAGTTAGTGTTCCTTAGCTTTACATTCACACACCCTGCCTGGGTTATTTAAAGAATGAAGAAGGAATCCTGGGCTCTTTGGTTTAAATATACCTGTACTAGGGAGAGTAACTCGCATGGTTTAGTCAGAATTCTTGGCTATCCCGTGGACGTCCGGTTCCGGGCGTGGGTAGTTGCTCTCTCCTGGTTGGGGATCCCCATCTCGAGGTAAAGTATCATTTTCCTTTTGGCTTGTGGGTAGTGGACCTCTTTTTGCCCTTGTAGCTTATCTTGCCTTCTGCATTCCTTTGTTTTGGTGCTGAGTGTAACAAGAGACGTGCCTGAACATGCCTAAGTCTGTGTTTCTCAGTTGGGAGCTAGATATCAAGTTCGAGGGAAGCCTGTCTCTCTAGCTAGGGATGGGAAACCCAATCAGGAGGGAGGGGATGGATAAGGATTGGGGCCGGGTTTATGGCTCGTTCAATTCGACTGGTGCGGCGGAGGGAGGAGTTGCGCATCCATATCTCATTAATGACAATAACATAGACAATAATAAACTATGCAAAGTCATTTGCATGTAAATACCCTGGCGTGATCAAGGCCATTAATGACATTCTTCACGGGAAGGGTGTTTCCCTTGAGAGTGGCAAGCCCCCTCATTGGTGGCCGTGGGTTGTATGAAAGGAAAAGGACGCTCTGGTATAAGTTGTTGGGCAAGAAATCGAAATCAGTCGACTTGGAACCCACCCGCCCATCCCTTTTAGTCGGGTTGATTTTTCTGAACAACAACCATTTCCCTCTTAGCACTTCGTACCGGATCGTGCTCCGGTCGGAGTTGCGGATCCAAATCTCATTGATGACAATAACATAGACAGAATAAGATACTTTTTTATGATTATTTCCACCATGAAAAGTTTCCTAATATAGCTGTTTCATTAGTATCTGAGCTACATAATTACAGTACGCTCAGTGCATCATTCAACCAAGTTGCAATACCCTCATTTCGAACTAATCTTCGGAGATTTTGCCCCAGCATTGTTGGAAGTTTCTTTGGGAATGATATTCCGCAATTCATCAGGGACCAACCATCGAGAAAAGCACTTTTACGCTGGTACCTTGCTCAATACTAATGATACCTTATCTCTTTTATAACTTACTGAGCTATTTTATCATGTTCCCTTCACCTTTTATTAAAAATTACAAGTTCTTTGTTATACTTAACTTTTAAGGAAGGACAACCTAAAAACACACCAGTTTTTAAACATTTTATCGTGGCCAGGATTTAATTTCAGACCATAGCAAAGTATACATTTTTAGAATACTTAAAGACCACAATATTATGGAAAAATACTTTTGTGCCCTAGAACTGTGTTGTTTCCTGACACCGGCTGAATTAATCTACCACCTGCTCTTCTATGCCAGAGCTTACTTGAGAAAAGATAACTCCTGCAAGAACTGATCAAAAGGAATCATTTTAACAGTTTTCAAAAGAAGACAAAAAGCTTCCTGTGATAAGCATAGAGATTTGGGAAAAGTTATAAACACATGAAATGATGACCAGTTAAATCTGATACAGGAAATCCAGTATCCGTTTCAATGCATAACTTCGACAAAATGCAATGGATGGAAACGTTTTATGTTCATCTACAAAACCTACTCAGAACAACAAATCCTGAAAATTTCAGTTCAATTGGCCAAATCCTTCTCAAAATATCTTTTCTCAACGGCAGAAATAACTCAATCTAAGTGTTATTATGCCTTTATATTACATTTCATGTTATATTTACATATCTATTGTATCAGCTAGGGATTGGAGGAATAGATAAAATAAATAAATAAATAAATAAAAATAGAAATGTAATACAGAGACAATAAAGCGAAAAATTTAAAGGAACTGGGGCCTACCTTAGACTTAAAAAGGAGAGAAGGCGAGCTGAAACCATCAACTTCTCTAGCTATGAATTGATACACGCCGCGAGCGGCGTCTGTTACACACGATCTCAATTTCTAACTATGTCTTGTATCAATTCTTTCACCTCGTCAGCCGTGCTGTCGTGACCCGGCAATACATGACCGCATTAAATACCTATACCACCTTTAATCTACGTGTGAGCAAAAGCCTATATCCAAAGTACTTCATATCACAAAAGCAAAACACATTATAACCAGAATTTCATACCCTGGGTCTTCCGGATATCGGACTTTCTAGTCTCCCCTATAACCTCCCATACGTGAAGTAAAGACTCTAACAGAAAAGGTTCTTAGCAGCGGCGGAAGGGGAAAAAATGTTAAATCCAGATTTAATGAATAAAATAATTAATGATCGAGCGAGTGCCATCAGAACTGCAGGAACAATAACAATAACAATAACACTAACAATAAAATAACACTAACAATAACAATATCAATAACAATAACAATAACAATAACAATAACAATAACAATAACAATAGCAATAGCAATAGCAATAGCAATAGCAAAAGCAAAAGCAATAGCAATAGCAATAGCAATAGCAATAGCAATAACAATAACAATAACAATAACAATAATAGTAATAATGCTTTATTTAACCACATAAAACACCCAGGAGCCGGAGGCTTGTTGTAACGTGTACGAGAACTAAAAATTCAAAAGAAAATTCTTAAACTATTTACACAATAAAATTTATCAATACAATTCATAAATATTCTACAAACCAGCAATTATCTATCGATACAAATATGTTATAAACACTTACTGCAAATACTACAAAAATGGATTCCGTCATCCATTCAATTAAAACGATTTTCCATCATTTTTAATATCATTTTTGTACCCTTAACTGCACTTGATCAATTTCTTGGCATATAATCGAGAACTCCTCGTACCTTTCTTGGAAGTCATCGGCAATCTTCGGCTTCCTTCGTAATCTAACAGAAGTTTCGGGAAAAGTTTGGAAACTTTCGTCTGGCCATTGGAAAATTCTTGGAGAATCTACGGAAATCTTTACAAACTTTTGAAAAGGAGTAGGAAATCTTTGAAAATTTCCAAAAAACATACTTACGTATCATGAGAACTTTATACAATAAAAGGAAAATTGCATGGCCGCTTAGAGGTACGAGATGTCTTTTCTCATGTTGAAAACTTTTTCACTCGTTCGCTGAGCTCATTCGCATCATATCATTTGTTTGACACGCACTGACATGCAATCAAGGCTTGGTTGCCTTACTCATTAACTTAGCAAAATTGAAGGGTGTTAATTTTGCAGGTACGGAAAGAATGTTTTTTTTTGCCATTTATTATTTCACACATTGCTCTGTGCATTTTCAGACAATTCAGTTCTAACGCTATTGTATCTCTATCTGACGGCGGCGGAACTTTGATACCCGCCACGCGCGATGTTGTACACGAAGACACTGATATATATAGGGAAAACGTGGATGACAGGGAAGACAAAGCTTCTACATTGAAACGTCATTAAATGTTTACTGGCATGGTTTTTGCTAAACTGAAAAAAAAAAAAAAAACAAAACAAAACAAAACAAAACAAAAAAAGAGAAAAGAACTTGGCCAATCGATGTTGATATGTTAGCGTCTCTACATTCAGTTGATATGACTAGCTGACTTACAAAACCTTACAAGAATATCTGCTTGAAAAAAAATATATAACTCGGCAAAAAAAAGATGCAAATGCATACCTACTGTTGATCGGATCACTTGGATTCTATTAACGCTCTGGTTCTACTGGTGGGCACTTTATCAGCAGAAATTCAAATCAAATGATCTAAATTGACCTAAGTACATAGTCTAAGATTAACTTTCGTTCCGCTGAACGGGCTAGAAATGTTGCAAAGGTTGGTACTAATGATCGAATACCGGACGATGTTGAAAAAAAAAACAGATGCAAGAAAGACACATTCCATTTGCACCTCATTGAACAAAAAGCTGTCCTCAAACTCTACTACAATCTCTACTTAGCTTGCCCCAGTGTGTGCCGCTCTTAAATTCCTGCAAGAAATACGGGTAAAACATACACGCTGTCTTAGAACATTGTATACTAGGTAAAGTGCTAGTTATTGTCATTTCTTTTAGAACATGTCATTGTTCACAATTATGTGATTTAGTTACATCCTAATCGTATTTGTTTTTTCGGTATTCTTCTCGGTTGCCTATGAAAACTGAGATCAAGTTTTTAGTTTACAACTGCAAATTTAGTCTTATCACATGGCTTGTTAATTGACCCTCAAGCAAAACCTATCGTGATTATCATTTATTTATTGTAGGATGATACAATATATGGCAGAATCTCGTAAGCGAAATTTTGTGGGTCGTAATGTCAATTGACAGATCTTTGTTTTCGGTCAGAGTTTATTAAAAGTAAATTAAAAGTAAGCTCAAGCATGTTAAGGCATGACTCAATCAAGCCTAATTTGCATAAAATCAGCAAAACAGTAATAACTCTGCCACGACTTTTTTTTTTTTATAATCTGTGCAGAATTGGCAGCATAACCAACCTCGACAATCTTGATATTGTAAGACCAATAACATCTGATAAAATGGGTCACGTGACAATAAATAATTGCTTTATTTTTTTTGGAAAAACAACTGAAAATGGGCCGCTGAGATGGCATACAATCGCTGCCAAATTAAGTATTTTTACAATTGTGCTAATAACCCCTGCAGGAACCTGTCTTGAATTACTGACTAAAACATTCAGTTTAGAAGTCATTAGGTAAAAGAGGTTCCGTGACCTTCTGTGTTTCCATATATAACCTTACATAATTGAGGGGTTTATCAATTCAGGACAGAAGTAGTTGCCTTAGAGAGTAGTTAAAATTTTCTTATGGTTAGTTTTTCGTGATAGCTCACTACCCTTGGCCCGTTTAAGGTGGCTCAAAACAGTTTCCAGCAATTTCCAAGACGTAGATTTTGATGGGTCATAATTACCACTCGTTAAGAATTGATACTACAATCATGATATCACAAAACTGCCCAATCATTGGTAAATACGTTGGTGTTATTTTCGTGATGTAATAGGTTACCATAGCAACACTATGATCTGATAAAAACACCCTTAATTTCAGCTTTAAGCGCTTGTATTTCAAAAACGCCACGGTGAAATTTTTTCTTATTACAGAATTATGATAAGCAGGATAAGATGCAACTTTTGGCAAATTTTTTTGTGCATCAGTATGCACCAGAAAATTTCATTTTTTTAATGGTTACCGGCTGTGCAAGTGAGCTCACACTATCATGATATGTCGAATTGAGAACTTTCTTTTCACATTTCCTACTCTCCCATTTGATAATTTTATTTCTTGCTCACAAGAGATTTGATTATGTGTATGTCCAAAAATGGGATAACCCCATCTAAGACAATATACTCCCATTAATTATGAACAGAATGTCAGAACTGGTTCAGTTTTACCGCATTGAAGGTGTAATTTGTTTGGACTGCAGTATTCATTCTGATGTCACAGTAAGCGGTAGTTCTTAAAGTACCCTATGACCTTCCAAATAATTTCTCTGTTTCATCCGTTTTTTTGACTGTAGTGGCGAGGTATAAGCAACTGCTCTATTTGGTCTGTAATGTTTTTAGGTCCGGTTCTTACCCAGTCGGGAAGCTCATGAAGCAATAATGGTTTCTGCCGTGTTGCCAAGTTTGTTTGTTTTATACTATTTTCATGATTGCACGACACAAGTGATAAATTATCGGAATGTTTTATTCTTAAACTGCATCTGTAGGACCACAGCTAGCTTATCATCTATCAGCTTCTGTGGGTGCGATGAAATTTTTTGGCTAACGATATCCTCTGAACACACCTTGGCATGTTCCTTTCAATTTTAGCTTGTCTCTCTGAACAAAGAACAACAAATAATTTGAAAACAAACCAGTTATGCTATCATCAAGGTAGCAACAATGGAGAGCAGTAAACTAATATGCCTGCGTCATTATATTTTGTACGACGGAACGAATATAGGAAAAACTGATTTTAACCTTGTTTTATTCTTAATTTCCCCGTCTTTTAACAATAATTATCCATGATACACAAATAATTAGGGTTAAGTGACGATGGAATTAAATCTAAAAGGGCTAATACATGGAGTGCTAGACTTTAAACAGATACCAAGATGTTTTACTTTCTTGGTCATTGCAAGGGGTTTGGTCAATATCATGTGCGGTCCAGTGATAAGTTTATTGGCTAAGAAAGTCAGATCCGAGCAATGCCTTGAATCAAACCAGCAAACAATTTTGTCTATAGTTTTCTTAGAGCTGTATGCTCAGACCTCATGAATAACAGACCAATTTTGAAGAGTATAATAATTTTGGATTTAACATAATAACTGCCATTAGTCATTCTTCGTTTCAAACAGCATCTTTGAAAATTTCACCGTCTTAAATCAATTCTGAGCTATTTTAACAATAATTTGAATGAAAAAAACAAAGTTGTTGAAATCGAACTGTAAAATACATTTTACCTAGTTTCATTACTCGCAGGTAATGCATCAATACCACAATTCATACCAAAAAAGACAGAAACAGAAAGACTTCCAAAAAAGGAAAAAGACGTTTGTTCTCAGTGGCTAACGTAGCCAAAGGGTAGTCACCAAGCGTACACAATTGTGATTCTCGATCATGTGATTCCAGCTCACCTGTCAAAAATAAGTCCGTGTTGATCCGTTGAGACATCAAAATCCAATGTTTTCTACTCCAAACACTAATTTCTGTGGAAATTGTCAATTTATAAGGCCAAAAACACATTTAAAGTATCATTTACATCGAAAGACTGCAAAAGAAGCGATACTTTGAACACAGTGGTTATTTTAGTGTCCCCAAGAGATCTTGACACCATGCTGGCCATGAACAAATGACCTGAAACAAAAATTAATGAGCACACCTCCTGGTAAAAAAAAGAGTTTGCTCGATAAATTAAGCCGAATGTAAGGGGAAATTACATGATTATCATAAAGCAACTAAAGAAGCCTCAATCGTGTTCTGTTTTGTTGAAAGGCACTTAGGAAACGGTACAGCTCTTACAATTTGTTGGTGCTATATCGCTTACTGCGTGTTCTAAAACAGAACAGAGCACAGTTCAGACTTATTTATTTGTTAAATGTCATATCGCAAAGGCACGGAACTGTCACACAAGCTTAGTTCGAAGAAATGCAGTGTAACTCTCGAAAAATCTTTAGAGCAACTTTGCAAGTATAGTTTGAAGAATTACTATGGTACATTGATTTTGTAATGTAAAATTGTTCTTAATCGTGTGAAAGTACGTAACACAATTGTGACTTAGACGTTTTAAAGAGGATACTACAAAAAGGGATCTATATAAATGGCGAAAAGATTGGCATGTGTCGGTCAACATTGCCAGTTCCTTGCCGTAAACAGTTTTCTGAAATAGACAGAAAGACAGACAGACAGACAGATAGACAGACAGACAGACAGACAGACAACCTTCATTAAAGCATGATGATAATAAAAGCTATGCAGCTTATGGGGTCGTGCATAAATACTTAACCTAAGAATAAAATATATTCATAATAAAAAAACAAAATTAACTTTAAAAACAAAAAAAATAGGCACGCAATGCGCACATGTGTCTACTGCGATATTGACTAGATGTGTAGGGGAAAGAATGGGAAGAACTCATCATAAATAATCAAGTTCAGGGGGCTAAAGTATCCCCACTATATGCGAAGGGAACTGGGCAGCAAGGGGTTTGCTGAGTTAAAAGTTCTTGGAATATTGAGATTAAAAAGAAATTACAGGGTAAAGAAATGCTAGGAAAATGTATTTTTGTTGTGCTATAGCATCCATTACATTGTGAAACAAAACAGGCATAATGTTCTATGTGTAGCTAGGCTTTCCAATCTGAATGACGGAGTACTGTAATTTCGGAGAGCTAATTTTATGCTTTTTATACCGGTTCTAATCCTAGAAGGTTCCCTGTACCTAGATTTTATGTCCTGCAATCGACAATTACATCCACTCGATGTAAATATTTCACACGTCAAGCAAGAAATCCTACAACTCTAAAGTACACAAGAAACTTATAGTATAGATGTTTTCTTAATTTTTTTTTTTTTTTTCGAAAACAAGCTGGCCTGAAAGTAACGAAACTCACCGTTAACTGCATTTCCATAACTGGACAAGATTTCACTTGAACACTCCTTACAACAACCACATTTTTAGCCCAACTTCACAAGGACTGGATGAGATTTTTAGAGAAAAATAAATTGTGAAGTCGCTTAGTTAACCATGATAAATTTGACAGTAAGCCAAGTTTCAAAGTTCTGCTCCAGCTAGAAAAAGTACAATATGTAGACCTAATTCAGGAACGGTGTACATGTACCTGGTGAATGGCATTGTTGTGAATCGCTTGAATGGAGAGCTCAGTGGTATCATGATCTTTTAGCCGTGATAGTTGTGTCTATGATAATTGCTGACTTTGTAACCAAATTAGGTTGATTTGTGACCAATTTGGGTCAATTTGTGACCAAAGTGGGTCAAATTTGGCAAACAACAAGTAAAGATTTCGATTTGGCACTTTTTCCAAAAGCTGGGAACTACCCAAACCATCATTGGTACCTCGCGAAGAAAGGTCATTTTGTAACGAGTTAAAAGGGCCCGTAAAACAAGTATCAATCCAGAATGTCCAAGAGTTGTTCCACCAGCTTTAAGAGCAGAAGTTTATAGAACAAAACCTATTAGAAAACCACGCACTCTGCACTGAAACACGCACGGACTGATAAATACTCAAGCTTGCAGAAGAGGCAATGGACCTTTTCAAAAACACGCACGGACTGATGAAAACTCGGGCTTGCAGAAAAAACAGTGGACCTTGTCGAAAACACGCACGGACTAAAGAATACTCCATCGACCTTGTAGAAAACACGAGCTTACAGAACCCACACACTATAAAGCAGCCTTCACACGGCAAACTTAAGTTGGCAAACTCGTGTTGGAAAACTTCAAAAAGTTGGCAAACTCGTTCCTTCACACGTCAAACTCGTGGCAAATAACAAACACGGCAATTTCCAACATGGCCGCTTTTTAGTGCAGTTTCAATCACGTACAACAGTGAAACAGAGGATAAGAAGAGAAGAACCAGAAAGTGGTGGAGAATTTTAGCAAGGTTTGGACGAAACCAAGGTTGTCCGCGCGCTCCTCCGTTTTGTTTTGTTTGTTTTTAGTATCTTTGCAGGGTATTGATGAAACGTCCCGAACAGCCGGACAATTGTGAACCGCTTTGATATTAAATTTAAAAAGTGTTGACTCGCGTTCCCAATTTGTGAAGTGTCACGCAAATGAATCACGTGAATAGAGCTCGTTTTGATTGGTTGAAAATTACCAACACATGTTGGCCAACCGTTCACACGTCAGATACGAGTTTACTAACACGAAAAAGTTGGCGAAAAAGTTGGCGAGAATAGAGGCAAGTTCTATTTGTTGCCAACAGTTTGCCAACTTGTTTGCCGACTGTTTTTGTGCCGTTCACACACATCAACTTGAGTTTGCCAATACGAGTTTGCCAACTTTAGTTTGCCGTGTGAAGGCCGCTTAACGCACGTGAGTCCCTCGTGCGATTTTACTTTTGATTGGTCGACGTTAAACGCGTGACCGACTCCTTGGCAACGCGTATTAAGCACATGTGGGTTGCTTGTTGCGATTTCACACGTGATTGGTCGGAATTGGCCTGGCTGACTCTCTTCAGCATCACAGAACACTTATTGATTAGCGATTGCATATCGACAAGTTAACATTTTTTTTCGTCATAGTGTCTACCTGCGTATGCGCAGTAGACACAAAAACAGTATGAATTAACTGTAGATGTATGTAATACGTTAAAAAGCCTAAAATCCTCTAAATATAATTGAAATCTTTACGTCTAAAATTTGTGGTAGTTGTAGAGGTCTCTTTGAAAGTTAACTCTAAAAATGTCCAGTGAACCGATTTTCCTCTTCAGGTTTTCGTAGCTTGTGTTAGAAAATTCTTATCCTTAGAAATTAAAATATTCCATAGTACAGGGCCTCTAGGAGCAATAGAGTTTTTTCATAGATCGAGCTGAAACGAGTCACCGTTAGAGAGTCTAACGCTTGTAAACAGTAACCTGTAGGGCTTTTAATCACAATTTATCTGATAGCATTTGTACTTGTGGGAACTCATCATGAAATGCTTTGTGGATGAGCTTTAAAAGAACTAGTTTATAACAGTAGCTCAACGGATGCCAATGAGCTTGAATTAGCACGTCCGACGATCTCATGTCCTTTGGTAAGTTGAAAATTATCCTTGCCGCTCTACAGTGCAATCGTTCCAATGAATCAGAAAGATCAACATTAACGAACGACCCCCACATGACTATTTCCTAAGTTACTAATGGCAATAGGACTTTTGAAATAAAAGTTAATAAGAACTTCCTTTGGCAAAAACCTCGATCTCCTAATTCATTTTTATCAACATAGACAATAAGACTTTTCTATGCTGATAGCAAAAAAAAAAAATCCAAACGAACAATGTCACATTATTGACTCATTTCTACACTTTTACCTTCTCACATAACCCTTTAGCGCCCATGGCCACTCACGTGGCATAGAAATAGCCCACATAACTTTTCTATAGCGGTCTCCCAGATGTGAGTTAGCGAGCCTTTGGTGCATTAAATAGCATGAAAGGATAACTATGCTTCGCTTCAAGTGGTTTCGAGCGAGTTTGTGAGGTATTTGAATAGTTTCTTTCGGTTTTAGAATATAGATATACCTACATATGAGGGGCATAAAAAGGGGAGGAATCCAGGTATCATGGTAAGTGGATTGACAGTGTTTGGAAATCGCGCTCTGATACGGGCGCTTTGAACGAAAACCCTTTCAATCAATATGTTTTCTGATACCTTAATGGTTATAAAACACAATTATATCTGAAATGTTCTAAAAAGTCAACGTTGTAGTGATATTAAGAGAAATACCCAGAAACACTGCTTCGCGTCACTTGGTTCGCTTCCACGCTTGAATAATCGGAGCAGCGCCATTAACATCGGAAGTGTTTCCTCGCACATCACCCTCAAAAAGGGTGTCGGCTATTTTCCAGATGAGTTTTTTTTGTTTGTTATTGACAGCCTCCTAAACTTTTATGTTGTCAATACGGACGTTCCCTTTTACAAAAGAGGACATAACGTGGAAATGGAAACGAGATTAAACAAAGCCCAACATCCTCTTTCGAAGGAAGTGTCCTTGAACATGGCTGCCGATTTGCAGCTAATTCCGTAGGAAGACGCACGTAAACAAAATAAAAATGTTCATCCTCATATGCAGATTTATTTTGTCACGAAAACGATGAAAAACGTTCTATGAGATTTCTATGGTTAGGTGTTAAAATCCCCTCCGCACTGACAGATGTCGGCATGGGTCAGTTTACCACAACAATGGCTTATGGCGACTAGAACTAAACAGACGTCTACCATTTTGGCACAAAAAACGGTGCAGTGTTATCGTTCGAAGAACAAAATACAGAGCTTTGAAAAGGTTTGTATGTTAACTGCTGTGATGTTTTTCACGCAGAAGATATTGTGTGGGCAGAATTGGTATACTATGTCGGGTAAATTTACACCTCTTCCATCTCCAGATATTTTTATAGCCATGTCTCAAGAAGCCAAAAAGTAAAAATCTCGAGGGGGAACAAGCAAGCGGGCCAACAAGCGGACATTGCAAGCCAGTGTTCTGAGTGTTCACTGCTTGCAAGCAAATGAAAACTCGATCGTGAGGGACAAAAATCATACGCATTCATCTTGGTTGTAGTACGACCCACGGTCGCGGAAAACTCGTTCCGCACTGAAGTCCTCAGTTGCATTACATTTTTACCTCTTCGGCTTCTTTCATCGTAAAAAGTAAAAAAAAAAACATTTTTTTACATATTTTTTGCAAAATATTTATCTCAGTCTTCTCAATTTGAACAACAATTTTTTTTTTCCACTCTTTTTTTTGTTAAAATCCACCTACCATGATAAATTAAAGATATCCGTGGGAAACACGCTTTTTTGACGGAAATTTTGAGTTCCCTGAAGAACTAGCTTGGTAGATTGCTTCTATGAAGATATCAGTTTAAACGTGTCAAGCTTTTTGACCTCTCTCGTTAGCACTTGGGAGTTAGAGGTTTATACCTGGTAGTTTGTTTAATTCCCAGAAGTAGATAGGTTTTTTTTTGTTAGGTAATTTGCTATGTTTGCTATGTCTTTGTCTTTCATTATTAATAGTTTTGCATTCCATTTCGTCTCCTATCACACACCGTTTTTAACTATTGAGCCTTGCATTAACTTAACAATACCTTTTATGAAAACAATTTTTTTT
>JAHPZR010002560.1:47500-70272 GCA_019787425.1 Platygyra sinensis
TCTTTCCAAATGGTGAATTCATTCTTTGGAATAACAAGTCGATAACGATAGATAATGCTACCCTGTTTTGGAAGTCATGGTTCGAAGAAGGAGTTGTAACAGTAAAGGATGTGCTAAATCCAGAGGGAACTTTTTATCGTATGAAGAGTTCAGGAACAAGTTTAACATTACCACGAATTATTTGCACTACTTCCAACTATTCTCAGCTATTCCTTCCGACTTGAAAAGGAGAGCAGCCCAAACTTTTATTCCCGCTGCGGACCTCTCTTTGACTTCCACATCTTTTTCATTAAATAAAACCTCTTTTGATCTTGCTGAAGCACGCTGTAAACATTATTACCAGTTGTTTAACAATTACAGCTGCATTGTCCCAAGTTGAATTAGAAAGTGGCAGGAGAAATTCCCCGAAGTATTTGTTGATTGGTTTAGTAAGTTTCAAGATATATATCGCTTTACGAGGGATAACACACTCCGTCAATTTTGTTTTCGTTTTTTTTTTGCATAGAACAGTTGTATCGAAGAGAGAACTCAAACTTTTTCGTTTAGCGGGTAATGATAAATGTATATATTGCTCTAATGCTGATTCAATAGAACACACCTTTATTGATTCCAGGGAGTCTATAAAACTTTATTCACAAATTATATGGTGGTTCAATCATTGCCAAGATACTGCAATAACAATCTCAAATGAAAAAGTGGCTTTTCATGATATTCGTCATGTAACTGATATGCTCTCGGGCCCCGTAAGACGCAGGCTAGATTTGCTCATCATCTTGGTTAAAGAATATATCTATTCTGCAAAAGATCTTCAAAAAGAATTGTCTTTGGATGAACTTGTAAAGAAATTAACTACTCAATGGAAATTAGAAAAATGTACTGGATGTATTACCTCTTTTTGACATAACTTTATTGGCATATTACTTAATAAAATAAAGAACAGTTAAAAATAAATAGCATTATTATAATATAAGCTGGATTAGTATATAGGAATTCTGCTCTCAATCAAATGAATGATGTATTGCATTTTTATATAGCTTTTATTGATTAGGTAGTGCATAGGCTCAATCTTGTTAGTTTTTTTTGTCTCATTTGTCTTGTCATCTTTCTTTTCGATTATGTCCTGTTATGTTTTCTTTTTTGATTACTTGTTTGTGGGTTTTTTTTTAACTTAACAGCAAAGTGCTATATAAAATTGAAACACTGTATTAGTGTAAGTAACTTATATCAGTGTATTTGTGTGTATAAATAAAGTGTATGATGTTTCAAAAAAGATCAATTGCTTAGGATAAAAGAATCAAAGCAGCTCATGCAATGTAAAAAAAAGAGAATGAAAATCTTATTTATAGTGGTCATGCACCCATCTTAGCACTAATTTATATGTTGGCTCTGAATAAATAATCATAGCAATTTAACTCCCACAGGGGCAGATCTAGGGGGAGGGTGCAGGGGGTGTGCACCCCCTTCCCTCCTGAGATGAAGAATTCTTCTTCGTAATTCCTTTTAAAATTTGTTTACCTCACCGGTCAGTGACATCAATCCTTAGAGGTGCACCCCCTGTTAAGAAAAATCCTGGATCGCCCCTGTCCATGATACTGACATTTATAAATAGACTCCAACCGAATGGAATAAAACAAAGCATTAACTCTTAAGTGCGCATTGCAGACCTTTTTTTTTTCCTGCCAGGGTAAAAAAGGAACTGTGGAAATACAGAAAATTAGACGGTTGGAGAGAAATACAAAACACAACCACGCATAAAGCCAGGCCTACCTATCTTTTGATATAGTTTAATATTTTGGCTCTGAATTCGAAGCGCAGCATGACCAATTAGTAATTATTTCATTGAAAATTTAATCATTTTGTCTTAAAGTTGGGCGAAACGGATGACTTAGTGATAGATGCTGACAGTTTAGGATCATTATAGAGTATCGCAAATTCTTAAGATTTTAATTCACTGTAAATTAGTCGAGGCACTCTACACTGCCCAGCCGAACTTGAATTATTGGTTTTCTCGTTATGATAACTGAAGTGAAATATTGGATGGCAATTCAATAGAAACAAAATTGTTAATTTTTGAAATTTAACGCAATGCTCTCTCGATTTTTGCAGAAATTTGTCTTTTAACGCTATTACATCTCTACCGATCGGTGTGTTTGCCAGTCTAACACATTTGGAGCTTCTGTAAGTAAGACAAAGAGCAATGGTGTAGGGTTGGTAATAAATTTAATATCTTAAATAAATATATTCCTTGAAATATCTGTTGCTTAACGGATTTCTTGTTGGCTAGAAAGCACACGACCAATCACTGTCAATAACTTGAATCTAAACGGACACTGTTCACTTTCCATAGGCTTTACTTACTGGCTGGACAGATATTAATTGATTGTTGTCCCTCACACAGCCTCGACACTACAAATTATGTTTAGCGTGTGTAAATTTAGAATATTTCATATGAAAAGAAATCTTCATGGCACTATAAATAAATCATTGCATTTTCATTTGGTTACTTTGGCTTTAATATAAATGTTCACTGTAGCGCTTTAAAAACAAACCGTTGTTGATTTTCACAGATCGATATCTGTCTTCGAACGCTATATTTAATGCTTCAAACTGAAGAAAATTTCATAGCGGGAAAATAATTTTGCAAAACTTAACTGGTACACTAAACGAAATCAACACGAAGTAGTTTGGAATAGTTGCACGCATTGTTTTACGAATCGTTAGTAGGCGAGTACCGTTTTCTCCCTGTCCTTCGGGAACTTAAGAGCGACTTACTGTAACGGTCATCTATACCTATGCAAGATAGAAAAAAATCGATTTTCTGAAAATTTGTCAGGAAGAAGGTTTTTACTAACTTGTTTCAAACTGTAACTTTGAGGTTGTTTGGATTTTTATTTTCTTCTCCAGATCGCATAAAAGAGCCAAACTCGGCCCTGAAATTGCACTTTTTGTGAAGGTTGGCAAGCCACAATGCTGTGCGTGGCTGGAAAAGCTAATCCATGTTATTCAAATATAATGTTTTAGTACTTATTTCGCGTTGTCAGATTCACATGTTATTTGAACCTGAATTTTTAACAAATTTTCAAAATTGTACGCGACGGCGATGTCGCGTCACGTCCATAGTTAGATCAAATTCGTGGACCAGTAAGTCAATCTGGTACATGGATTTACCTCCCAAAACTATTTTTCTGGATAAAACTATCACTTCATCTCACTTTTTATTGTACATTTAGCTTGGGTAAATAAAACGCAAAAATTTGACTGCGTCTTGAAACCAGACACCTGAGCTAATCGCTTGACATTTTGACCTGACACGCCACGATTATTATCTCGAACGTTGACCATGAAATGTTTTCCTGTGGGTCTCAATCCGGTTAAATAACTGTTCTAAGCCTCTAGATATCAGCTATAGCAATTTAAAGCAGTTTCTAGCTGCAAACGAACATGTTTAGTAAAGGCTAATTTTGAATAATTAAGCTTAAACATGTAGAGGTCAGCGAGCACAGAATGCACGCGACAAAAATGTCGGTTTATAAATCGTTATCACGAAAAATATGGAAGAAAACTAGAAGAATAAATAGTTTACTAAATACTTGGAGTTATTTCTTACCTTAATCTTGCCTACCATGATAAGAAATGGTCACATTGCTGCGGCTTCATAGCTTGTTCGAAACATTCTCGACGGTTGCCAGGCTACAAACAAAATCACGGACACAGGCTTCCCAAGGTCGCGTGAGAGCGGCGGCGTTGTTTATTTATTTCAATTGTTACTATTTGTTTGGTTGTCTGTTTGTTTTTTGTAATTGATGGTTTTGCTTTTTGTTTTTTTTTTAATATTTAAGTTTTATTCCATTTATGCCATTTTGATTCTCATAGCCAATTATCTTTTGTGCTTACCCTATGTCAACGAGCATGCCTCAGAAAACAGGTGTGCCCTCCCTTTAACTCTGACCTGTCTTGTTTTAGCACCCTTCTAGAGCGATTAATACTTTGTCGTAAAAAGCTTTGTATCCTTTGGCCTTTCAAATTAATGTCGGATTTGATTTTACTTGTAAATAACATTACGTAACTGTAGAATCCTGCATCTATATTAAAGTTAGAAATTGTAATTTAATGGCTTCATGTGGTTTTGCACATTTGTCGGGTAATCGTGTGGATCAAGTGCAGACAATCCGGCAAATGTCCAGTGTGTGGTTGCGGGAAGCTGGTTAAAGAGTACTCAAGGCCACCTTCAGAATTTTTTGTATTTGAAGACGCTGGACCACACCTCGCAATAGGTGGCTGTGCATGCTGGCTTTGATACACCTGTCAACTGTCACGCATCATGCACTATTGTCATGCATTATGTATGACTGTCACGAAAAACTCATGAAGCTGTCAGGAATGTCATAATGTATGCCAGAGTATGTAGCCGAAGACAAGTTCATCTGCCATAATCAGAAATGTTAGATCCCCAAAACTAGAGGACAAGAAGAATGCACTCCGCAGGAGAAAGCAGGACCTTGAAGAGAGGGTAGCTAGTTGAAAAGCGTGTACATAATTAAACTTTTCTAGCCTTGCAAAATTTGGTAGATACCGAAGGTCATGATACAGGTCTTTCACTTTCATCTTACAGGGGTTTTTGATAACGACAAGTCGCATCTTCGGCTGACAATTTTTCCAGGACATCGTGAGTCTTTCGGTATCACATGGCGATCTAATAAAAGAAACTGTACTGCTCCGATTTCTGTGAAAGGAGAACGCGGTATTACACTCTTGCAGTCCAGACAGCTATTCCACTCCACTGGTGTGTTAGTTCCTGTGGCGTCGCGGAAGTTTATAAAAGTAAATTAAAAAAACCAAATAAATTATAATAATAATAATAATAATAATAATAATAATAATAATAATAATAATAATAATAACAATAATAACAACAATAATAATAATAATAATAATAATAACAATGATAATGATAATGATAATGATAATGATAATGATAATCAAAATCATAATCATAATCATAATCGTTATCATAATAATAATAATAATAATAATAATAATGATGAGGATGATCACAATTGTAACTTAACTGATAATTATTTTTTTTATCTGTTATAACATTGTGCATGCCAGATTGTACAAGGGTATATTGAAATGTCTTGCTTGAGAGGTGGAGGCTAAAGCTATGTCACAATTGCAAAAATGTCTAAAAATTTTCACGAGCCCCATATGAGCGCCAGCCCTCCTGAGAGTGTAGACCCCTCGCGCGCGTTCCCACTAGAAGTCCAATAAAATCCTTAACAGCCGAACATATCTCCTCCAATAGCCTACCTAACCGTCTTTTCCTTCGATATAAGCCCGTGGGAGGATCTTGAAACTAAATGAGTAGCTTACTTCGAGAGAGCTCTCTCAAACATATTTTGCATCAAAACTGTAAGAAACCTTTCACCCTGTATAAATTTTTCTTCCTTAGCCATAAGTCCAGCGCGACGTTTCTCAAACACCCCAATTTGATTTTCCAAGAGTTTTATGTTAATAAGATTCTATCAAGTTCCCGTTCTGTTGACTTTGCCAAAAAAAAAACTTCACTTGGTTCGTCAACAAATCTGTCTCTTTGTTAAATTAATTCCTCACAAGAAGTTTCCTGGAGACTAACTTAGCTTTCTGAGGAACGCATCCGAGCTGGGGTCTACAGTGACTCTCCCAGGAGGGTTGGCGCTCATATATGTGGCTCGTGGGAGATTCTTCGATTCACTTTCTAAGGCAGAGTCTCCAAATACAGAAAATTTCGAAGGTGGCCTTGAGTACTCTTTGCACAGCTTCCCACAACCACACACTGGACATTTGCCGGATTGTATGCACTTGGTCCACACGATCCCCCGACAATTAAGTGTGCAAAACCACATGAAGCCATTAAAATCCAATTTCTAACTTTAATATAAATGCAAGATTCTCCAATTCCGTATGTTATTTACAAGTAAAACAAGACAGGTCAGAGTAAATTAAAAGCAAGTGCGTGCGTACGTTCTGCGAAATTTGATACCAGGGAGGACACACCTGTTAGCAGAGAAAATGATTGCGTATGAGAAAGCAAATGACATAAGTGTAATAAAACTTATATATTGAAAAACAGCAACAAAACAAGCAATTAAAAAAAAAATAGACAACCAAACAAATAGTAACAATTGAAATAAATAAACAACGCCGCCGCTCTCACGCGACCAATCGGATCATAGATTGGATCAAAAAAAAGAAAATCAAATTCGCTGAAGATTCAAAATTCAAAATAATGCTAAGCAATTTACGCTATCGTGAATACTGTATGCAGCAAGTTTTATTTAATTCTGGTGTGATATTCCATTAAGGTATCTGCAATAATAATATCACGGGTAAACTGTCATAAAACGAGTCAACATGATAATAATGATAACAATGATAACAATGATAGGTATAGGTAATCACATGATTTCGAGTGCAATTTGGAATAAATAAGCACGAGTAAATTTTTCAAAGACCAACAAAAGTGCACGAGCCCGTAGGGCGAGTGCACTTTGTGGTCTTTGAAAAATTTACAAGTGCTTATTTATTCCAAATTGCACGAGAAAAATCATATGATTACTTATTACTAATATACACGAAAAACATAACTACAACAAAAAATTTTGACAGGGCGCGCTTTTTTTAGTTCATTCAACTGATTGGCTGAGACAGATTACAATGTTTGTCAAATGCAAACTTTTACAAGACCGACACTTTCAAAATCATTCAAATTAGAACCTGTTGGGAATGTTTGAGGACTGATTTAACACCTTTCAAGCGTTTTACATTTATGTAAAGAAAACTTACTTTCACAATATTTAGGAAAGGTAAACGTTCAATCAGAATCATCCTCAATAATGAACGCTCGGCGTTTACAAGAACTGGGCTGTCGTTTTGAAATCTCAGGAGCTCGCTTCTAACGGCCAATGTTTATGATGAAAGACACTTGACAGTTGTTGAACGTGTTCATCATGGTCTGTTCTTGGGACCTAATCATGGTTGGATTCACGGAGAAATTCTGAGCTTGAAAACCTGAAAGTGATGGCGGGAATTGGTTTTCTTTCGTCGCTGTCATCGATGGGCCGGCCAATGTGTGTGGTACGGGCACGTTCGTGTTTACCGGAGCGAGTGGAGCCACAGTTGTTGTGATGTCGGAAACTGCCTTTCACTTTTTCTCAGCCCTGGGGTTTTCATAATTTCGTTTGAATATTGCACTGGAGTGTCGTCGTTGTTCTTCCTCGTCGGCTTCATCGTAATCGTCAAGGGATTGTACGCTTCGGTGGCCTGTGACCTTCACAATATCTGAGCGTTCAACGTTTGCTTTCTTTAGCTGGCTCACTGTTGTCTTTCGAGCACTGTGATTCGTGAACTTTTTGTGACTTTCTTCAAGGCTAGTACCCGCCACTGTTGTTTTCATCATGTTGCTAATAGTGTTTACGCCCATTGGTTGAGTTTTGAACCAGATGTTATCATCCAGTCTTCGGTTTGTTTTGACACTGATGTAGAAAGGACCTGTTTAGTGCATGTTTAGTGGTCTTCGCTCGACAAACTGCTTGAAGAGAGCAACCGGACACCTTTCCCCTCCAACAGAGAACATTCGTGGCTGAAAATCTCTGTTTTTGCTCTGCAGTCCGCCCTGTCTGGTCTTCGTTGGACCTTCGGCAAACTGCACGAACTCCATACCTTCGTCATTTTTGCAGAGTTGAAATTCTTCCATATTCATTGCGTGGTGTTCTTGACGGCCGCGGAGACCAAAGAACTGCGTCAAAAGCCACCACATAGAAGAAATAAGCGCTTCTGAAGTTTTGGAACCAAATTTTTCTGCCTCCCACAGCACCTCTTCTTCTTCCTCAGTTAAACTTCTGGCTTTATTTGGTCGTTTGCCCATACCGGATTGGCGAAGCTGCCGAGCTTTCCCCTCTAAAACTTGCTTGGAAGAGTAGAACTCCATGTCTCTTATGATGGAAAACTTGTATCCTTTCTCACTTAAATGTCTATCAAGTGCAGCTATCATCACTCTTAAGAGCGACTTGCTGTAACGATCACCTACACCTATGCAAGATAGAAAAAAATCGATTTTCTGAAAATTTGTCAGGAAGAAGGTTTTAACTAACTTGTTTCAAAACTGTGACTTTGAGGTTGTTTGGATTTTTATTTTCTTCTCCAGACCGCCTTTTGTATTTTGCCCCTAAAAGAGCTAAACTCGGCCCTGAAATTGCACTTTTTGCGAAGGCTGGTAAGCCAAAATATTGTGCGTGGCTGGAAAAGCTAACCCATATTATTAAAATGTAATGTTTTAGTACTTATTTTGCGTTGTCAGATCCACATGTAATTTGAACCTGAATTTTTAACAAATTTTCAAAAGTATACGCGACGGCGATGTCGCGTCACGTCCAAATTTAGGTCAAATTCGCGGACCAAAAAGTCAATCTGGTACATGAATTTACCGCCCAAAACAATTTTTATGGATAAAAGCATCACTTCATCTTACTTTTTATCGTAAATCTAGCTTGGGTAAATAAAACGCAAAAATTTGACAGCATCTTAAAACAAGGCACTCGAGGTAATCGCTTGACATTTTGACCTTTCACGTCGCGATTATTATCTCGAGCGTTGACCCTGAAATGTTTGCCTGTGGGTCTCAATCCGGTAAAATAATTGTTTGAAGTCTCCAGATATCAGTTATAGTATTTAAAGACAGTTTCTAAAAACGAGCATGTTTAGCAAAGGCTATTTTTGAATAATTAATTAAGCTTAAACAAGTGGCGGTTCGCGAGCACAGACAATGCACGCGATAAAAATGTCACTGTAGACGCCTCAGGTGCGTTCCTCAGAAAACTAAGTTACTACCGAGGAAACTTCTTGTGATGAGTTAATTCAACAAAAAGACATTTGTTGACGAACCAAGTTAAGTGTTTTTGTTGGCTGAGTCAACAGAACGGGAACTTGATAGAATCTTATTAACATAACCTTCTTGGAAAATCAAATTGGGGTCTTTGAGAAACGTCTCGCTGGGCTTATGGCTATGGAAGGAAATTTATTCCAGGGTGATAGTTTTCTTAAATTTTGATGTAAAGTATGTTTGAGTGAGCTTTCTCGAAGTAAGTAAACCACAAGATCCCCTCCCACGGTCTTATATCTTATATCATTGTCTTTCTCCCAATCATAATTCAGAATTAAGATGTGTAATTTGCACAGGTGTTACACTTTTTGCACTGAAGTTACACTTGAACTGCACTGCTCCCAACCAATCAGAATCGAGTAATTTTTTCATGTGTATTATTAATGCTCAAATCAAGCTGCTGATAGCCAATCACGTTAGAGAATTTTGTTATAGTTTTGATTAAGGGTTTTATCGGACTTTTAGTAGGAACGCGCGCGAGGGGTTTAGATGCCCAGAAGGGCTGGCGCTCATATATGGCTTGTGAAAAATTTTAGACATTGCTTCAGCCTCTACCTCTTCAGCAAAACACCTCAATAAACCCTTGTACAATCCGGCATGCAGCATGTTATAAAAGAGTAAATAGCTTCCCCTTAGTTTTTAATTATCGGTTAAGTTATTATTATTATTATTATTATTATTATTATTATTATTATTATTATTATTATTATTATTGTTATTGTTATTGTTATTGTTATTGTTATTGTTATTGTTATTGTTTTTATTATTATTATTAATAATTTTATTTTTTTAATTATTTTTATAAACTTACGCGACGCCACAGGACAAACACACCAGTGGGGTGGCAGATCTGTCCGGACTGCGAGAGTGTAATACCGCGAGAAATTTAATTATATATACGCTTTTCAATTACCTACCCTTTCTTCAAGGTCTCCCTTTCCCCTGTGGAGTGCGTTCTTCCTTTTCCTCTAGTTTTGGGGATCTAACACTTCCGATTATGGCAGATAAACCTGTCTTCGGCTACATACTCTGGCTTGCATTATGAGTTTATGACATTCCAGACAGCTTCATGATTTTTGCGTGACAGCCATACATAGTGCGTGACAACAGTGCATGATGCGTGACATTTGACAGGTGTATCAGAGCCAGCATGCACAGCTACCTTTTGCGAGGTGTGGCCCAGCGTGGCTCTCGCACTGAAGGTTTAAGGTGCAGATTATAACACTAATTACAAAAATCAAAATCACTTTGCGTTAAGCTTACAATACAAGTGATACGACAATAAAAGTGATATGTACTCTCTTACCTGCCGAGCAAGCAAGAGCCTCGATTCACAGTCTAAGGCAGAGTCTTCAAATACAGAAAATGTCGAAGGTGGCCTTAAGTACTCTTTGCACAGTTTCCCACAACCACACACTTGACAATTGCCGGATCGCCTGCTCTTCAGTGCAGTGATCTACACGATCCCCCGACAATTAAGTATGCAAAACCACATGAAGCCATTAAATTACAATTTCTAAATTTAATATAGATGCAGGATTCTGCAGTTACGTATGTTATTTACAAGTAAAAACAAATCCGACGTTAATTTGAAAGACCAAAGGATACAACGCTTTTTACGAGAAAATATTAATCGCGCTAAAACAAGACAGTTCAAAGTTAATTCAAAACACATGGGTGCGTACATTCTGCGAAATATGATACCAAGAAGTGCACACCTGTTATCCTGACGCATGCTCTTTGACATGCGGTGAGCACAGAAGATAATTGGGTATGCGAAACAAAATGACAAAATGTTCTAAAACTTTTAAATTTATCACCGTTTTCGTTGAGACGCTACTTTAGAAAACAAAAGTGGCAGATCTGTCCGGACTGCGAGAGTGTAATACCGCGAGAAATTTAATTACAACCTCGTTCCCAGGGCCTTTTCCCTGGGAACGAGGTTGATTTAATTATGTACACGCTTTTCAATTACCTACCCTCTCTTCAAGGTCCCCCTTTCCCCTGCGGAGTGCGTTCTTCCTTTTCCCCTAGTTTTGTGGATCTAACATTTCTGATTTTGGCAGATAAACCTGTCTTCGGCTACATACTCTGACTTGCATTATGACATTCCAGACAACTTCATGATTTTTGCATGACAGTCATACATAGTGCGTGACAACAGTGCATGATGCATGACAGTTGACAGCTGTATCACAGCCAGCATGCACAGCTACCTATTGCGAGTTGTGGCCCAGCGTGGCTCTCGTATTGAAGGTCTAAGGTGCAGATTATAACACTAATTACAAAAAACAAATCACTTGCATTAAGCTTACAATACAAGTGATACGACAATAAAAGTGATATGTACTCTCTTACCTGCCGAGCAAGCAAGAGCTCCGATTCACAGTCTAAGGCGGAGTCTTCAAATACAGAAAATGTCGAAGGTGGCCTTAAGCACTCTTTGCAAAGTTTCCCACAACCACACACTTGACATTTGCCGGATCATCTGCACTTCAGTGATCCACACGATCCCCCGACAATTAAGTATGCAAAACCACATGAAGCCATTAAATTACAATTTCTAACTTTAATATAGATGCAGGATTCTGCAGTTACGTATGTTATTTACAAGTAAAAACAAATCCGACGTTAATTTGAAAGGCCAAAGGATACAACGCTTTTCACGAGAAAATTTTAATCGCGCTAAAACAAGACAGTTCAGAATTTATTCAAAACATGTGCGTGCGTACATTCTGCGAAATACGATACCAAGAAATGTACACATGTTATCCTGACGCATGCTCGTTGACATGCGGTAAGCACAGAGGATAATATTAATTGGGTCTGCGAAAAAAAATGACATAAATGTACTAAAACTTATATATTACAAAAAAAAAAATAATAAAAACAATCATTTACAAAAAACAAACAGACAATAGTAACATTTAAGATAGATAAACAAGGCCGTCGCTCCCGGGGGGTACTCCCTTATATGGGCTGTATAGGTATGTGCGGCCCTAGTCTGCTGGCAGCCGATTTTTTCTCTAAGGGTCACTAGGACGAGCGTTTAGTCATCGCGAACGCAAATTGCGTTGGCCGTGTAGAGAAGAAGGCGAGACAGGGTCGTATGGCCGAGTGGGGAAGAAGGCGAGACGAGAAAAAGTAATTACTTTTGTTTTTCTTCTCGTGAGTGCCGCGCCCATGTCTCGTCCCATTCTCCTTTAGGCTAAATAGTCTCTCCTCATAATCCCTGCTGAAATTTCGAGAGAAAAACAGACTGCCAGCAGTCTAGTGCGGCCCCAAAGGGTATGGTTTTTCAGCTGTTTTGGTCATAAATGGGGTATGGTTTTTGTACTCTAGCCCTGATATGGTATGATTTTAAGCCGAGAAGCCACTTTTTCATCTCTTTCGAAAAGAAAATCAACAAAAGTCCTTCACAAATTTTGTTTATGGTAATTTCATTGGTAACAAAGGCCCTTCACTAATTTTGTTATGAAATTTAACATTGGTTTGAACTTGAGATCCAATTATAACGCAGGTCTGAAACAAGATTTTGATGTAAGGTTCAGGTCGTAAATAGGATTTTGAATTTTTGGTCCTGTCATAAATAGGGTAGGGAATATCGCAGATTTTGGTCATAAATAGGGTTAGGGTTTTGGGAAGCGGGCCGCACATCCCCACCTAATTTTTCTGGGAGTGCCCAACCCCCTCCCCCTCTCCACAACCCCCCCCCCCCCCCCCGGACGCCGTTCTCACGCGACCTTGGGAGTCCTGGTCCGTGATTTTGTTTGTAGCCTGGCAACCGTCAAGATTGTTTCAAACAAGCTATGAAGCCGCAGCAATGTTACCATTTCTTATCACGGTAGGCGAGATTAAGGTAAGAAATAGCTCCAAGTATTTATTAAACTATTTATTCTTCTAGTTTTCCTTAAGATTTTTCCCGATAACGATTTATAAACCGACATTTTTGTCGCGTGCATTGTCTGTGCTCGCGAACCGCCACATGTTTAAGCTTAATTAATTATTCAAAATAATCCTTTGCTAAACATGCTCGTTTTTGGCTAGAAACTGTCTTTAAATTACTATAACTGATATCTGGAGGCTTAAAACAATTATTTTACCGGATTGAGACCCACAGGCAAACATTTCAGGGTCAACACTCGAGATAATAATCGCGACGTGAAAGGTCAAAATGTCAAGCGATTACCTCAAGTGCCTGGTTTCAAGATGCTGTCAAATTTTTGCGTTTTATTTACCCAAGCTAGATTTGCGATAAAAAGTAAGATCAAGTGATACTTTTATCCAGAAAAATTGTTTTGGGCGGTAAATTCATGTACCAGATTGACTTTTTGGTCCACGAATTTGACCTAAATTTGGACGTGACGCGACATCGCCGTCGCGTATAATTTTGAAAATTTGTCAAAAATTCAGGTTCAAATTACATGTGGATCTGACAACGCGAAATAAGTCCTAAAACATGATATTTTAATAATATGGGTTAGCTTTTCCAGCCACGCACAATATTTTGGCTTGCCAGCCTTCGCAAAAAGTACAATTTCAGGGCAAAGTTTGGCTCTTTTAGGGGCAAAATACAAAAGGCGGTCTGGAGAAGAAAATAAAAATCCAAACAACCTCAAAGTTACAGTTTTGAAACAAGTTAGTAAAAACCTTCTTCCTGACAAATTTTCAGAAAATCGATTTTTTTCTATCTTGCATAGGTATAGGTGATCCTTACAGCAAGTCGCTCTTAAGGTAACAATATTTAAATTAACAATTAAAAATTATTACTAAATAAATTTAAAACAACATAAGCAAAACGTATACTTAAATAAAAACGTCTTCAAGTTACTTTTTATTTAAAAGCATTAAACGAGGCAGAATTCCTTCCATGTAATGGCAGGTCAAAAATAAGACACAAACAGCAGTGATAAACATATTGAACTTGTTCATTTTGATTACGACTTGACGTATGTAGAGTGCATACGAAACGTCAAGTCATAATCAAAATGAACACTACTTAAGACGAAATCATATGGTGACAGAACTTTTTCCATTTGCGCACCAAAGCTGTGGAATGACCTGCCATTACTTTTGGTCTTAACAAAAGTAATGGCAGGTCATTCCACAGCTTTGGTGCGCAAATGGAAAAAGCTCTGTCACCATATGATTTCGTCTTAGAAAAAGGTACTGCTAACCGTTTCTGAGAAGAAGACCTGAGATCACCGGTTCAGGGACATTAAACTTAACCAAGTCACTCAAATAAGAAGGAACTAAACCGTTTAGAGCTTTGAAAGTAAAAAGTAAAATTTTAAAAATAATTCGCTGTTCCACTGGTAACCAATGAAGATCTCGGAGTACAGGTGTTATGTGATCATTAACCCGAAACTATTGAAAAATATCTTTAAATGTGATCAAACAGCTGGGATAGTTTTCTAAAAATGGAAAGCTAGAAGTTGAAACTTCCCAGATGTTCAAGCGCACTGGACTGAAAAGGAAGAGAACACTGTAAAAATGCTCGGTCGATTAAAATGACGGCTGGTTCTTAAGGGGTTGTCTGACTGTACCAAAACAGAAAAACAGATAAGTAAATACGAGATTTAAAACACTCATTGGTGAGTTAATGTTTAAGACGCCGAAATTAATTATTCCCTTGTGCCCGAATACAAAAACGGACGCTCATGCAAAAGGCTTGAACAATCGATTATATGAGTTCAAATCAAAATTTCGCAGACCCTTGTATGGTGGTACTCGGCCAGGGCTGAATTCCAAAATAAAAGTCATTGTTTTATTACAGGTAAAAAAGGATATTGTGCTTATTTCATACAAAGGAAGGCGATTAACGACGTGTTTGAGCGAGAACATAAAGTTGCTCAAAACGGGAGCTATTGTTACGCGAGCCAATGAAAACGCTTACATGTGTACAAGTCTAAACGGATGCAAATTGGAAAACCGAACCAAAACAAAAGCCGGCTCCAACATAACGTGGAAACAACAGCTTATTATTTTAGTTTTTAATGGAGCAGGAAACAGTCATCGAAAGAGATCCTTTGGTTCGATTCACGGATCGACTTCGTGATGAGATGATAAAAGAAAACATATTCCACGCAACTGATTTCTCCAGGCCGTGGGCATCAAACGATGTGATATTTGAAGTCGAGGAACAAAAGTTTTTTGTTGAAGCTCGGAGACGAATACCAAACGGAGTTTCTTCTTCAGAAGTGCGAAGACTTTCTGGTGGCCGCTTCTGGTTCCATTTGCGCTGGTCGTTTGAGTATCCACGAATTTTTCACAGATTTTTTACCACAGCCATCCAAACCCGAGAAGGAACAAGTCTTAGCGTTGATAATAATTGCGCAGGAATACAAATTGGACAAGCTTCTATCGGCTTGCTTACACGAAGCTCGTTATTTCAGCCTGACAGAACTCAAAAAGGAATATAAAGAGTTATGTGATCTGCTCGAGCCTGTTAATTACTGTCGAATCCTTGAAGGGATAATCGAACGAATGGAAGACAGATTCTGTGTGTTCTGATAACTGCCTTAGCTGAACTTTGTTGGGGAAAATTGCCTATGCTTTCAACTTTATTCAAATTTCGCCTTGTACTGTAAAAACTAACACTAAGATTGGGCAAATCTTACCATGACAATTTTTTTCGTTCCTTTTTTTACAAGGATAAGTGTACATTGCTCTAAAATTGACGCTACTCGGGAATGGGAATGCCGCTGTAGCGCTGCGACTAAGGGCCTCTCCATATGAGCCCGGTCAATCGGGCCGGCTCGGTTTCAGAGATCTCGCTTCGCCACTCTTTTCTTCGTAAAAAATTCCTACCTGTTCATATGAAAAGCTGGGCTAGCCCGGTTACCGAGATCTAGGCAACGGGAAGAAAATTTTCCCATATGAACACTGCAGCTCGGGTATCCGGGGCGAAACGTTTTTGACAAAAAAACTTCGCTTTCGAAACATAGCAGCCAAAATGCCTTACTTTTTGTCTTGTATGTATTTCCACTTCAGGAGTATGCGAATTAGCTTTATTAGTAAAGTTACAAGAGTCCCCAAAGCTATGGCAGTCGCGAACGATACAAGTTTATTTAGTTTGTGTTTCTAGAATTTCATCCCGGTCGACCAGCCTGAAATTTGCCATATGAACAGACAACAATAAGTCATCCAGGTCACCCAGCCAGCCCGTTTAGCGGGCTCATATGAAGTGGCCCTAACACAGGTAGCTAGAGTTCCTGTTGAGTTAAATCATTCATTA
This sequence comes from Platygyra sinensis, assembly GCA_019787425.1. Taxonomy (NCBI): domain Eukaryota; kingdom Metazoa; phylum Cnidaria; class Anthozoa; order Scleractinia; family Merulinidae; genus Platygyra; species Platygyra sinensis. The sequence continues at coordinate 63,658 of JAHPZR010002560.1, forward strand.
ATTGCTATGTTTCAGTGGACCTTGATCAGTTGTTCTTTGGTTTTATTCGAGAAGACGTATTATTGCTTAAGAAGAAATTTAAAGTCTCGTCCAAACTCCGCCGAAGAAATTTGACTACGGCCGTTTGACTCAAAAACCCCATCAAATGTTTTCCGTTCACACGACGCTGTAGAAATTTGAAAGCGCAACAGTCACCAATCCCTTTGGATTTGTGTTTGACGAAAACTCGGTCCGAGAAATCGCATGATTACCGTTATGTCATAATTAACGACAAGCTTCGTTTTCAAACTGTTTTCTGTCCACACTTAAACGCAAAGCCGGCGTTTTCAAATTCCGCCAATTTGAAGAGCGTTTCTGAAAAGCTCCGTTCTCGTGACGGATTAGTGTGGATGGTAGGCTTAACCATACAAATAAAGCTGCGCTTCAAATTCCTCCGGCGTAGTTTGGACGTAGCCTCAGGTAACGAAAATAACCGTTGAGCAATTTGATTGTAATTAATCATTTTGACTTCTATTTATCATTAATTAAGCCTAAGAGTAGTCAGCCTTGTTAATTTTAACACAGGCTCGCGAGATACTGCGCTGTCAGTTTAAATTCTTAACAACAAAAGAATCGCAAGGGTTTCAAAGTAGCGAGGGAATAAATGCTAGACTTTGAGTCAAGTGGTTTCACGTTTGACGCTGCTCTGTTAAGACATAGAGGTTCCAGTTCGCCGTGAACTTATTCATTGGCATTAAGGTTTAATATACCGTGAATCTTGATATGATCCGCCCTCTTCGTCACCTCGACCAGTTTAAATCTATCTTTACCTTTTACTACTTCAATAAAAAAAATAACTTTGAAACAATTAGAAACGAAGATACTAAAGATCCCTATTTAGACAGATAACTACGACAATTCTTTGTTTTGTTGTTGTTGTTGTTGTTTTTTAATTTATATTTTTAAATACACCTAGTTAGCGTGGAACTACGAATTTTTCTTTTTTCCACGACACGGAGGGCAAGCTTATTGTCGGTACACTTTTGGACTGTCGGTAAACGCAGTTGCAGCAATCTGGTATTTTTCCCAACTGCTGGTCAAGAGGGATGGCCGCTTTGGGAACAATTTACTTTTTTGAGAGCGCGTACGAGTATTTGTGATTAGCTACGGAGTTTTTCGTTGTTCAAGATCACTCGAAGCCTACTCTCTCATTATATTTCTGTCAGCTTGTTTCTAGAACACTTAAATATGCGTAGAGCAGTTGTTTCACGGTAAGTATTGATTTCACGGGAAAGCCAAACTATTATTATTATGTATTGTACCGTTTTTTTAAATGTATTTAGAGTATTATTTAAGTCGTTAATATCATTTTGTTGTTAATCTATTACACGTGTAAAATGTAAATTTTACCGTAAGGTTTAATGAAAGTGAAGATCAAGAATGATCATCGCAGTTAATTAAATTGACCTCGCTCCCAATGTGTGGCTTCATAGCTCAGTTGGTAGAGTATCGCACCGGTATCGCGGAGGTCACGGGTTCGAATCCCGTTGAAGCCCTGATTTTTTCAGAATTCTTCTTATGAATTATTTCAAATATACTTCACATCGCAAGGTTTAATATCACACCCAACGAGCACCTCCGAATTGCTCACACGAGCAAATACGTCCCCCTTGGAGAATTGCCCTAAGGAAGGACCAGTTTCGACTTGAATAGACCAATGAGATAAAAGTACGACCTCTCCTCGACAGCAATAGCGTTACCTCGCGGTCACGAAGATGTGTCGTGTTACTCAGCGATGCTTCTCTTCAAAATCGTGGGCTCAGTCGTGTTCAAACTGAGAGGGATAGGCCATGTAAGATGAATTGTTGTGTTCTACTGCTGCTCAGGATTCTGCACTCTTAGTACCACTGGTACAGATGTACAGGGGATCATTCCCACTTCGGTGATCACCATGGAGACGAAATGAGGTGGAGTGACGTCATAAACGAGGTTCAGTAAGTGAAGGGAATTGACGTCACGCCAGTCAGACAGAACATCCGGGCTTTCTCGGGTCAGCGGTACTAAGTCATCCGGGTCGCCTGGAGAAAAGATTGTTAAGTCCCGGATATTAAAATACATTCCTTACCTTGATTGCATACAAGACTATGACTCTACGACAGCACTTGTTTTTCTATTGGCTAACGTGTAGTTACGTCACTGGTGGAAAATAGGCGCGTTGTCAGAGGAAAAAGTCCTTTCCCAACAGAGAAGCCAACAGAATGGAATGATATTGGAAAGTAATTTTAACAAGTCCATGATAAGACTTAAATCCGAAATAACAAGGAGATTATATTGTTATCCGAGATCTCACTTTTGTGACTCAATCCTCAATCTACTGTACTTATTCAGAATGGCCTCATGGTTAGTGCGTTCGTCTCCGGAGCGGGCGGTCCGGGTTCGAGCCCTGGCTGGGGACATTGTGTTGTGTTTTTGGCTAAGACACTAAGTTACTGTCACGGCGCCTCCCTTCACCCAGGTGTACAAATGGATATCGGCGAATCTGGGAGTAACCCTGCGATGGACTAGCATCCCATCCAGGGGGGAGTAGAAATACTCTAAGTCGTTACGTACTACCTCAAACCAGGATAAGGTCTTGGTTGATGGGTTACGTGACTCATATGAAGACTTAACCTACTCAGAATAAAAGAAGGTTTGTAACCGATCAAGTGGCACATTACGCAGGCAAACAGCACACAATCGGTACATATGAAGGGACATATCCCAGAGAAGAAATCAAGTATTAACATTGCTGTACACACATAAAGAAGACATGTGACAGAGATATGCTCCTGTGAAATGTCCCTTAGAACGTATCGACCTTTAGCCCACCTCTCCCAGAAAGGTTTTGTGAAGGAAAAGCCTACTGACGTGAATGTACGGTATTTTCTTACTCAGTTCGTTGGACACAAACGAGTCAGTCTGAACTCTGTCGTAGAACTTGTACGTCTCACAACACACCAGCACTGGAACGTTAGAGGCCTGGGCCATCATAGCCACCATGGATGAACCAACACGTGACTTGACGTAACCATTGGCGAGCAGGGCGTGGGCACCAAGGAACACTTTTGATACCTGGGAAGGGATGGGCAAAGAAAAAGAAAAATCAGTCTTGCATAACCTGAATAAATGTAAATGCTTTACTGCGCCTTTCAATAACACGCGGACTCTAAAATTCGAAGCTCAACCGACAAATGGGTTTTTCGCTGCCGTCAATCAATTGTTCGGCGGCTCCTCCTAGCTTCCGACTACTGCCGAGCACTGTTTCGTTATCCGAACTGTGGTAAACGATTTGATAGGCCACTTGCACTAAGAGGTCATGTGACATCGTTTTTATGAAAATGAAAGTTATGTGATTTTCCCTTCGAAACACTATTAGTGGGTCATCTCTTAAACAAAATAATAGTGATTTGGTTTTTCAAACCCGCACCATTTGCTTAAAATAAGGAAGTCCGTAGCTGGTCACGTGACCAAAACTTGATTTTTAAAATTATGAATTACCGTTTTCTGACACAAATTTTGCACTTAAACTTCAAGGAAATTGTTGAAAAGTTGATGTGGTAATGTTTATAGCACATCTGAACGTAACTATCAAACATCTAACAAGATACAAACAAAAAGTAGTTTTAGCCGCCATGTTGGAGGGCAAGAGTATGCCCTCCAACATGGCGGCCAATACAAATCATACTAATTTGTTGAAAAATCAAAGTATCATAAAATATCTTCCTTAAATGTGTTTCCTCCCAAATTTCGTGTGTAAGATAATTTTTATGTGTTCTGTCAATTTTTGGCATCAGCAAGATTACAACTCACTGTTTAAGGGGGGCATTGGTCACGTGACCTCTTAGTGCAAGAGGCCTATTACCGCACGCTCGACATAGCCGGAAGCTGGGAGGAGTCGCCGAACATTTGATTGACGGCAGCGAAAAACGCATTTGTCGGTTGAGCTTTGAATGTTAGAGTCCGCATGTTATTGAAAAGCGCAGTAATTTGAATGTTTTAATTATCCCACGCTTTTTTTTTCGTTTTCATAGCTAACATGACAATTTCCATGTTTATTATAGTTAACATGTATGACTGAGAAAGTTTCTCCATTGTCACTGGCTGAGATCAGAGCTGGTCAATTGATCGTCAATTCCTAATTTGCACTGCAGTGCGAATTTACGCGCACGCGTTCACAATTTTCTCAAGCATACAATCAATGAGTAGCAGTATGAAAGCTCGAGCAGGATTTCCACTTCTTGGGATATTTATTTTTGGTCAAATTGCACTCGTCTAAAGACTCGTACAACTTGAAGAATTTTTAGATATCATTCGTAGTGTAAATCCTCAAGTGCACTCCTTTGGTCATCTATCGCTTTCAAGAACAGCTATATTTGCGGTCTATCTGAGACAAACTGTTCACCTTGCTAGATAAAATAATGCGACAACAAAGCAGATAGCCACTCACAAATAAATTACATTGGCGAGGAAGCTACATCAGCCTCAGCTAGTTTACAAGCGAGTCCTATATCCTGGTCGAATTAGAATTTGGAGATGTTGGTTTTTGCGGAGGGAAAAACACCGGAGAACCCGGAGAAAAACCCGCAGAGGATGGCGAAAACCAACGACAAACTCAACCCACATATGACACAGGGCCGGAATCGAACCCAGGGCACACTGGTCGGAGGCGAGCGCTCTCACCAAGCCTAATCGCTGCTCCCTAAATACACCAACCTCTTTGATAACATAAGAAATAGCGCTGATCAACACATAAGAACATCTTATCCCGTGTTTCACCAATCGTCGTAAACACTCCCGGCCTGTTGAAGACAAAGATTTTAAACAACTTAACAATTTGAGTATCAGAACAGTATTTTAATTTCCTATTACCGTACCCAGATTCACAATTACGATAAGTATCCTGTTGTGATATCCTGCGAATCAACTCAGTGGACTAGTAAGGCTAGACTACGAGTGGTCCCTCTTTCGCTTAGTTCCTTAGTCCGTTGAGCATAGACCCTTTTCATAAATGGTTGCCAATAATAAATTCTTTTGTTATTATTAAAATTAGCCTGGCTAACCTCGTTTTTGAATTGATAATTCAAAAGAATATTTACTCCCAAACGAATTTAGTGAGGCTAATTTAAATGCACATAAAAGAATTTTAAATTGGCAGTCACTTATGAAAAGGGTCTATGACGTAAAAATAATAAACCTCGAGGTAAAAAGGCGTTAGGCCCCCGCAAAATCCTGGGGATGCTACAAGTGTCCCCAGGATTTTGCAACTACGGGCGAAGCGAATTACTCGTGGTCTACAGAACGTATTGAATTTGGTTTTCCTATGGATATTTTGGCTCGACCTGTCGTCATGGACGGCATGAGACGAAAATGTCCGAAGCTTGACCGAAGGCTGCCGAAGATTACCGAGAATTGCCGAAGATATTTAAAAAAAAGTTTGCACTAGTTCATTAAGGCTATACTGTCACAAAGAGCAAAACTTACCTTCAAACTTTGGTCTGGAGTCCACAACGACCACTCTGAATTTCTTGCCGGCATTGTGGGCATCTTTTAAAATTTTCAAAACTAACGAGGAGCTAGAGAGAACAAAGTGAAAATAAAAAAATGCAATTAAGTTTAAAATAATTGACAATACGCTTACTGACAAGCAAATTTTCAAGACAGACTCTTGGATCCGCTGCTTTTTTCTTTTAAATATTATTTTAAAAAGCGTTTTAAGATAATCCATGGACTAGCATCTCTTTGGGCAGTTCAAAACCCAATCCGAAACAATACAAAGGTTTTCATTTGAGTGTCGTAAAATCAAAGTCAAAGAAATCACTCTAGCCAATCACAAAAGACACAGACAATACAGTGAACCAATCAGAACTCGAACTCGATACACGACGCTGACGCAAAGCGCGGGAAAACGAGCGCGAGCCAATCACGATTGGTTTTGGTTTCACTTCTGATAGACTGTAGGATAAAAAAGTGGCGCGAGGTTTTTCAGCCAATGGTAGCGTGACAATATAAAACCAAAGCAAATGCGAGCTGTTTTCGACATTCAAGTGGAAACCGCTGCTGACCAACACAAATCCCTGTAAAGCTCCGTCAACAGTACGTAACATTTGGTATCATGTTTTAATGGCTTTGTAGCGTCAAAGAGATGAGGGCGCAAGGGAAATACTCTATTCTGTTCCAGGGCTGTCAATAACGGCTATAACCCGCAAGACCTGTCACGGCTGAACATGCTCCATGGGCCGTTGATTATTCGGATGAGCTGACCTGAAGATTTTACAATTCACCCACAAAGTAAAGAAGTTTGCCTCAGGCCTGAAGATCAATCAAAACTTACTGATAGCCACATGTGTTCAGTTGTTTCTATTAGATGAGTTCACAGGAACATTTAATTCAACACACCAAGCATATGTGAGAATCACATCCCCATCATTGATCTTCGTTCTTGCATACGTCTCGGAGATGGCAACACCAGCTAAAACAATTCTTTCTTGGATAAATTTGTCGATGCTCTGTATAAGATTCCTCTTGGCCTGAAAAGAATAAGACAGTCTATATTGAGGAACTACAGAGCTCTAAAGAGTGTAGTGAAGCGCAATACAT